>JAHWXV010135253.1:0-10055 GCA_024586415.1 Phrixothrix hirtus | reverse complement strand
ACAAATTTTTAGAAAAATAAAATATATACAATTAATTTAATTTTTCTATGTTAGATTCGCGATAATTTATGAAATGATTACGTGAATCTAACAACGGTAATTCGCAGAAGAAAATTGATTTCATGCTTAATGTAAGTCCGCCTGAACCATTTAATTTTGGAGCACCACTCAAATGGCTTCAGTGGAAAAAGAGGTTTGAACGATATATTTCCGTAACAGGTATTTCTATAAGAACGAACCAAGAAAAGGTAGATATATTATTACAGTTAATGGGAGAAAAAAGTGAACAAATTTCCTGTTATTCCTAACACTTTTAGAGGTATGCTGGAAGCTTTCGATAAGCATTTTATTCCTAGTAGAAATATAATATTCAAACTCTATAAGTTCAATTCACGGTCACAACAAGCAGATGAGAATATCGATAATTTCATAACAGTATTGCATGCACTAGCGGAGCATTGTGATTATGGAGTTTTAAAGGAAGAATTAATTAGAGACAGAATAGTTGTAGGAATTTTAGACAAGAAAACTAGTGAAAGACTTCAACTTCAGGCTAAACTTACTTTGGCTGAAGCAGTATTAATGGTTAAACAAGCGAAAATCCAAAGTAAACAAAGTAATATTCTACGCCATGAAGGTTCACAGATTAATGTTATAGTTAAGGTCAGGAAAGATATTACTAGCTATTCAAAGAATGCCTTGAAGCTCAACAAGTCCTTTGCAACAAAAGGAGTAACTAGTTATTCACAATCTGAGAACTGCATATTATGCGACTTCTGTGGCATGAAATTTCATCAAAGAGGAAATTGTCATGCAAGAAACTCGATCTGAGATCCTGTGGAAAAAAGGGCCATTGGGATCGAGCATGTAATTCAAAAAAGAAACCTAAAGGAGCGAGAAACATTAATCACAGGAAGATCCCTGCTCAGAATTAACTAAGGGTAAGAATTATTCAAATGAACGTTTTGTAGGTACAGTTTCAATAATTTCAAAGAATCAAATCAATTCAATACGTCTCAATGAAAGTAATCAGTGGTTGATTAAATTATATATAGCAGGATTTCCTAAGGCAATATCTTTCCTCATAGATACGGGAGTTGATGTAATATGTATGCCATTTCATTTAGTACCTGAATCTAAATTAAAAAGCATCATAAATGTAAATGATATTATATCAGCTCCTGATGGGAGCAATTTAAATGTAGTAGGAAAATTATTGTTGAATTTTAGATGTGTAAGTAATCCTCATTATTATCAGGCTTTTGGATATATAATTAAAGATTTGAAAATACCAATTTTAGGTATATCTGGAATTTTAAATTTGAAAATGCTTCATTTAGAAAATAATAATAATACATTAAACCAAATATCTTCACAATTAAGTACTATAAAAATAGATAATGAATTTCCTAACTTAATTAATAATATAGGAGAATTTAAAAATGAAATTGAGATAAACTTAATAGATAGCACTAAACCATTTGTGCAATCAACTCCTCGGGTTGTTCCGTTTCCTTTATTAGAAGGATTAAAGAAGGTGTTACATAGACTCCTTACTTTGAAAATCATTCAACCTGTAGATTATCCAACTGAATGGGTAGCTCCAATTGTAGTAGTTCCCAAAGGAAATTCAGTACGTTTATGTGGCGACTTCACTCAGTTAAATAGAAATGTTCTTTGATCACAATTCCTCATTCCAAGAATTGACACATCATTTGCACAGTTAAAAAATTCTAGATATTTTTCTAAGTTAGATGCCAAATCAGGGTTTTATCAAATATCACTAAAGAAGGAATCGCAATGTCTTACTACCTTTATCACACCTTTTGGTAGATATTTGTTCAAAAGACTACCTTTAGAATCTTATGTGTACCCGAATATTTCAGTTTGCATTTTTCAAAATTAGTAGGAGATATGGAGGGGGTAATCATGCACATGGATGATCTTCTAATGCATGTTCCTACTATGGAAGAGCACGACAAAATTTTGCGACAAGTTTTAAATCGGTTACAATCTGAAAGTTTAACCTTGAACCGAGAAAAATCTTAAATTTTTGGGACATAGAATTTCAGATATGTGAATTTCTATTGATCCATCTGGAGTGGAATCCATTTCAAAATTTTCTGAACCTTCCACAAAGAAAGAGGTGATGCAACTTTTGGGTATGATAAATTTTGTGGCTCGCTTTATTCTACATAAATCCGAAATATTGGAACCACTTTCCAGTTTATTCAAGAGGGATACGTTGTTTGTTTGGCAAGATCCACAAAAGTAAGCTTTTAAGAAAATTAAAGAATTATTAGCGAAAGCACCATGCTTGGCATTTTTTAATCCGACGTTTCAAATTATCGTAGCAGCAGATGCTTCTTCCTTTGGCATCGGTGTAGCATTAATGCAAATTAATGAGAATAAAGAACGCGAAATTGTTGCATATGCATCGCGTACATTAACACCTACGGAAAGTTGTTATAGTCAGATAGAAAAAGAACCACTGTCTTTAACTTGGACTTGCGAAAAATTTAAAGAATGTTTAATTGGTATTCCCATTATCTTAGAAACGGATCACAAACCATTGCTTCAGATACTACAAACCGAAAGTTTAGATGATCCCACACCTAGGTTACAAAGATTTAGAATTCGGTTAATGCGTTATGATTATACAGTGGAATACACACCAGGAAAAAAATTTATGGTTCAAGATACATTGTCGCGTAATCCGGTTGAAGGAATATGGGAGAGTGAGGAATTATCTTCAGAAGCGGATGCTCACATTAGGATGGTGGTAAAAAATCTTCCTGTAAAAGACCATTTTCTTTCAAAAATTGTTGAAGAACAATTGAAAGACCCAGTTTGTTGTAAATTAAAGGACTATACAATGTCAGGATCGCCTAATAGACATCAAATATCCTCAGAAATTGGTCCATATTTTTAATTTCGTAATGACTTCTCAGTTTATGATAATTTAATACTAAAGGGATCACGTATCATTATTCCGCCTTCCTTGCAACTTTAAATTTTAGACTACATCCATACTGGACAACAATGTCGTGAAAGAGTCAAAATGTCAGCCTGGTGGTATGATCTGCCGACTCAAATAGAAAATCTAATACGCACTTGTCCTAAATGTGTTGAGGAAAGGATTAATGCCAAAGAGACATTTGTTTCAGAAAAACAACCCTCAAGACCATGGCAAAAAATAGCTTTAGATTTATTCAAACACAAAGTTTGGAACTTAATTGTAACTGGCTATTACTCTCGCTTTTTGAAATTTTTACCTTAAAGGAATTAACGGAAAACAAAGTAATTAGAAAATTAAAAGAGGTATTTTCTAGATATGGAATTCCAGATATAGTTAGGTCAGATAACGGTCCTCAATTTCAGAGTCAATTCAAAAAATTTTCTATAGACTATAATTTTAAGCAGATAACCAGAATTCCTTTTTATCCTCAATCTAATGAATGCATAGAAGCTGCTGTAAAAGTTGCCAAATTATTAATAAAAAAAAATGAGGATATTTATTTGGGCTTATTAGCAAATCGTTCAACTCCTTTAGAGTGCGGATTTAGTCCGGCAGAACTTTTAATGCCAAAAAAATTAAAAACTCTCTTGTCAGCAATACCTAGCAAATTAGAACAAATTATTGATATACGAGCGGCTTTTGCAAAAAAGTAGGAGGAAAGAAAGGCTAAACAAATTAAGAATTATAATTCTAGACATAGATCTAAAGACCTGTTAGACTTAGATTTTAACAACTCTGTTTGGATTACGGATCTTAGATGTTATGGCAAAATAATTAGAAAAGCTGAAGAACCTCGATCTTATATGGTTCAAACAAACCGCGGTACTTTTCGCAGAAATAGGTGGTTTTTAATACATGCACATTATATTGATTCTAGAGAAATCATTGACAAAGATCCTGTAATACCCCAAACACAGTTACATGAAACAGTCACTGATGGTAATTGTAACAACAGTTAGTGTAGATAGTGAAAAATCAGTACTAGTGGATGAATCTATGAGTCAAATGGATTCTAGTGAAAGTGAGTGTAAAGAAGTTGTATCTTCTAACAGATCATTACGCAAACGCAACAAACCAGCTTGGATGACTGATTATGTTATGAACTCAGCCTGTACTACTCGAAAGGAGGCATGTACTGGGAGAGTAATGGGAAACATGGACGATGGGGGTGGAAAAAAGCAAGTTAGAATATAAGACGGCGTGAGGTCGAACGACGATTATTATGTATGAGAATTGTGTTGCTTTTTAAAGAAGTAATTAATAATAAAAGTAGTTTATCACATCAAGTGACTTTGTTTTAATATTAACCATAACATTACAAATACATTGAATGTAACTTTAAATGATGGGTCTGATTTAGTATGTATACATTAATAAGCTAGAAGAAGACTTAACTCTAAATCTGTAAATTAATGTTTAAATAATATATGTTTAAATATTGATGTGCAATGAATAAAAATAAAACAATTTATAATGATTTATTTATTAACTAACCTCTTAACAATTCATTTCGTTCAGCTTGCATGTCATTGTTTCTCTCAATTACCTCTCTTAACTTTCTTATTTCTCCAATCCTTTCTTTTTCGATTTCTAATTGCTTTAGTCTCAATGCATACAATTGATTAGATTTTTGAACTTTGTCAAGCTTGTTTGTTTTTGATGGTGTTTCGCATTCAATTGCTTGCGAAGATGAAAGTATATGTAGAGAATTTATGTTATCGGCTAAAAGGTTAAGTGGTGGCGTGGATATATGCCGAGGAGTTGATTCTAAATTATTGGAAATACATGGTAGGAGACTGGATGGTAGGGTTACTGTTATGAAGGTTTGTTCGGAAAGTGGTTCTAAATGTATGGGCGGAGGTACTGTAGATGAACTTGGCATTGAGGAGATTGTATGCCCTGTACGGATTGTTTTATCATCGTCAGATATATCTTCCACTGAATCAAAATATTCCCAACTTGTCCCCTTCCCGTCTTCTTTTTGTCTTTGTTATCCTTAATTGTTCTATACGTTTGCTTCATATATGTAAATTTTCTCTCGATTTGATTTACATCAACATTTTTGTAAGTATGAGCATGAAATTCATTTTTAATATTTTTCCACAGCATTTCTTTTATTTTGAATATAAGACAGCATTAAAGTTGTGGTTTGTTTATTCCAAGAAAACTCATCTAAAAGATGCAATGTTAATAGTATATAATGTAACTAAAAACATTCGATAAATGTTATTTGAATGAAATTGATTAAATTTAAATGGGATTGATCACAATAATTTTTTATACTGTTCCCTGAAGGCATCATCGACAACTATCAGATCAAGAAGCCTCATATTTTATTTGATGTATCAAATCCATAAAAAGAAAGCAGCCCATGTTGCTAAATACAACCTTGTCTTTGATTTTGAGACGTACGATTTATTATCAACATAATTTATTAGAACAATGTAAATGCTGAAGTTTACTTACCATTTGGTTTTTCAATATTTTTATTAGTTATATTTTTATTCTCATTTTCTTTATTGCCTACTCCCGTAATTTCCAATGAATTAATATTTTGATTACAATATTCAATGCAAAAATTTTGATCTGTAATCAAACCAACACATTTTAGTCTTTAATGCAGTTTTTAAAATCTGGTTAACTTTTATTCCAAAGTATATAGCTAATTGTCGAAATTATTCTTTCAACTTACCTGTTCGTAATTTAGAATGCAATTCATCGCTACCAGATACGTTATAAACAATATTATTCAAATCATATAACTCTTCCCTTTCTGATGACATAATTGCTATGAAAATTTTAAATTAAATGTTATGAATCCGCAAAGCGCTAACTAATCGATGAGAAGTAATTGGAGTTTAAAAACGATTATTAAAATGGCGATCGATAAGTCATCAATGACAACTCATCGGGTTTTTAAACGGTATTTGGCAGAAAATCATTAAGCGATTAGTAATCGATTGCATTTGGTGAATGTACTCATTAATTATTGCATCCGTAATTTTGTCAAAACTGCAGGAACATTAAATATTAGTTATCATTATTGAAAATTGCTAAAAACTCAGGTGTTATTTGAAAATTAAGCTTAAATAACTTGTGTATAATTTTAAATTAAAATGTTCTAATAATCGTTTGTATTTGTTTTAATCTTTAAAAAAATTCCTCTAGCTACAATATCCTTAATTATAAAAATCAATTTTATAAAAGTTCTTTGTAGCTTAAAGCATTGATTATTTCTAAGCTCTTGATTCCAACAAAAATGTAGTTAAACTCCGTCCCGATATAAAGTATCTACGATTGCTCATAATCTGCGTTTCTTACTAAGGGATTGAATCATTCAGTGTTCAGAATTTGTTGCTAACGGTGGTTCGATTTTTACATTTTATTACTTGCCATTAAAAAATCGATTAAGAAATTAAAAATACAAATAATGCATTAATTTACATAAATTCTCTGGAGTGAGGTGAATAGTATTTTAGTGCGTAATTGTACGCCGTTTCTCTGATTTTTCTATGAAAGTAGCTTTTCGTATGAAAATAAAGGTAGTTTACATTCCAATTTGGGATCATTCAGCTCGATGTGCATGATAGGGAAAAATAAATCAGACAGTGATTCTGTTGTGGCCATTACCGATGTTGCAATCCAAGTACGAATTACAGTAGCTACTGTAAGAGAATTATTAATTTTGCTTTTGGTCAAAATCACTGCCGAGCTCAAGCATTTCTGGTTCTTTGACATACACGATTTGATTCGTTTATTCATCTATAGCGACCATTTAAGCTCTTTATTTTTTGCTGCCTTCCATTCCGTAACTTTTAGTTGGCCGCCTTTAATTAAAAGAAACTTTGAAGTTTACTTCATAAAGTGTATTTATCAAATATTTGAATAATCTAAGTAATTAAACTTGTTGTTGAATAAGTGCTTGTTTTACTGTAAACCAATATTGTATAGCGGAAAATAGTTAGCGGCTGAGGAATTTATTTTCCCGCCAGAGTATGTTTTAAAGTTGACCTAACTGTTCAGTAGTGGTTCACCTTAAAATTAATTATTGTTCTCTATGTTCTTTATAAATAAAGTGAGTGGAACTTTCTTTGACCATATTTAATTACATTGCATAAATTATAAAGGTGTTAGATGTTATGAACTCTTTTATTCACCTAATAATATTTTATTGAGGTATATATAGGAGGTTTCATAAGGAAACTAGCCCTGCCAACCCAAAGTTTTAGTAAGTCTATACTCGAACCTTGAACTATTAAGTACCTTATAATAAGTGGTTTATGGAAAGGTCGTCCTCCACAACTCGTCCTCCACAATTCGTCCCCCATAACTCGTCCCCTACAACTCATATCCCACAACTCGCCCCACACAACTCATCCCTACATAACTCGTCCCTACACAACCCGTCCCAACACAACTCGTCCCCCCATAACTCGTCCCTCTACAATTCGTCCCTCCACAACTCGTCCCTCCACAACTCAGCCCTCCACAACGCTCCCCTCACAACTCATCCCTCCACACTCGCCCCTCCACACTCGATCCTCCATACTCGTCCCTCCATAACTTGTCCCCTACAACTTGTCCCTCATATCTCGTCCAGTTGATTTTTTGAATCTTTCACCAATTATCAAATGTTCAACCCTTCAATAATGATTTAGTTTTCAATTTATAAGAATTGTAATAAATATTAACGTGTAACACTGACAGAATTAAAAATCAAGGTACATTTTTCAAGGAATGATTAATTTATTACTTAGATTTAATATATGTATTTGCATGTGGATGATAGAATCTATCGCCTAATGGTAAATTATATTATACGTGCTCGTAAGGGCTTGTAGCTTGTACCCAAAAAGTACGTTTTGTACAATACTATCACTGATAAGAATTAGCTTCACATATAAAGTCTATAAAATGCCCAAATTCATTTAATGGTTGGTAATTTAATATATTTAGCATATAAGTTGTGTTTAAATTAACATAACACTTTGGCGACTCCTTACGTGAAACAGACTTTATTTCATTCTCATATATGAGTTTTTGGTGACAAGTGGTAGAGGGACGAGTTGTGGAGGGACAAGTTGTAGAGGGACGTGTTGTGGAGGGCTGAGTTGTGGAGGGACGAGTTGTAGAGGGACGAGTTCTGGAGGGACGAGTTGGAGAGAGACAAGTTGTGGAGAGACAAGTTGTGGAGGGACGAGTTATGGAAGGACGAGTTGTGAGGGACCAGTTGCGGAATACGAGTTGTGGGGAACGCGATCTTTCCGTATCACTAAAAAGCATTAATTAATAACTATATCGAGTTATCTCAAACTTCATTATTGCTCACAGATTAACAGTCGAAATTCATGTATTAGGCATTCAGCCTGATTTCTATCAGTTTTATACCGCCGTATGACTTATTAATATATAGTGCGAGTTGAAAGAATAGACTTTTCTTATTGAAGTCACCAAATTGGTGCCCTATATCACAAAAGTATTTTCTAGCAGCCTATGTAGTTCCAGTGCCGTCAATTTCTACAGAACTTCTGGTTTCTGCCCTCACGCCATATCAGTGGTGTCCATAAATTTCCGATTAATTTGTGTCTACAGTCTTCAGGCGTGTAAATACGGTAGATCCATGACCATTCTTCATTGTAGTTAGTCGCTCGTATCTAATGTATTCGTTCCGTGTTTGCTGCATATTCTAATTTTATATTAGCCTGTGACAAGATACGTTTTCTATTGGTTTTAAACCTGGTTTTGGGAAGGGGGGGAGAACGGTAATAATATCTAAAAATTGCACCGCGCGCTCTGTTTCCTGAATACATTTTATAACGCTTTTTTGAAGTTATCGTTCCCAAACGTTGGGCGTCACTTTTCTTATGACGGAACTTTCTGTTATAGTTTGTTTATTTTAAACGGTGTTTGTACTCGGCTTGTCGGTCAAACAGCTGTGCTCTATGTTGGAGATTCGAGTGAGTTTGAGACTTGCTTTCTTAGAACTTTTTATTATTTTCGTGGCCATAATTTTCGAACGTACTTGTATATTATTTTGATACGTAGATAATTATATATTATTTGTTACGGCTTTATATAATCAGCCTTTGCATTATGATTTAATTAAATCCACATTACGTTTTAAAATCGTAGCTATATTTAATATGTATATTCAACGATCGT
The DNA here is from genome assembly GCA_024586415.1 of Phrixothrix hirtus. NCBI lineage: Eukaryota > Metazoa > Arthropoda > Insecta > Coleoptera > Phengodidae > Phrixothrix > Phrixothrix hirtus. Next base: position 874 of record JAHWXV010135253.1, on the reverse strand, counting down.
ATATTTACAAATATCTATTCTACGTTACGTTCTATAATATTAAATCTACTTTGTGCATTCTACTATTTACAATGGTAGTAAAAAGTCTTGCATCACCGTATTGAATCGATTTAAGTAGAAACAACGACCTATCAAAATAAAATCATAAAATAAAGTAATAAAACACAATTTGCAAAAATTGATATATTCGATAATTTAATATCATACAATGAAATTGAAAAAAATACAAATTAAAGAATTTATCACTCGCGTCAATATTTAATTCGCCACCCTTTGTTTTTAATCACCAAAGCACATCTCATCGTCATGGAATTAACCAATTTTACTAATTCCTTCGCAGAAACGCAGTGATACCAGGCAGTAATCAAGGCTTCGATCAATTCAACATAGGTTATCGATTGGATTTAGGTCGGGAAATTGCGGGGGCCGGTCGAGTCTTTTCGCTTTATTAGTAGCGAGCCTCGCCTGTACACTGTTAGCTCTATGGCATGGAGCATTATCGTTTTGAAATAAGAACTCCTCTCCACCAAACAAATATTTCCACTTCTTAACATTTTGGTTTCTAATACCTCAATGTATTTGGTTGCAGACCAGACCCAACATGTAAACGGCCAACGCCAGTAGAAGTCATGTATCGCCATATCATGATGGAAGTGGGATGTATAAGTGTTGGGAGAATGTAATTTGGTGCATGACTCTTCTGATGGAAATCGCCTGACGTATGAATTTCTTGAATGGCTGTTTATAGTGAAAGTGGATTCGTCACTAACTAGTACCATTTTCCAATCTTTTGGGGTCCAATCACGATGATTTTTCGCCAAACGCAAGCGAATCAGTCGTTGACGTTCTGGTAACAGTGACTTCTTCCGTACTC
>JAHWXV010135241.1:0-14525 GCA_024586415.1 Phrixothrix hirtus | reverse complement strand
AAGTTCAAATTTTGGAACTGTTTACTTCAGTACACGATATGCAAAAAACCAACGAATAAAGAATACTAAGGAAGCGCCTTTAGCTATCAAACTTACGGTAAGCGTGTGTGTCCAATTTTCAAGCACTATCTGTAATAGACGCCATTATGGTCAGAGGACAGTTAAAGTGTGAAGTCGTGGAAATTTTTATTAATTCTGAGTGCAATTTTGAGAATATTTATTTATAATTAAATGGAAATCATGGGTGGATATGCCGCTTACAGTTGCACTAATTCAAGAGTTAAAAAGCACTGGGATTATTGTTTAGCAGGTATGTTTTTATATTGGTGATTGTTAGGTTACCGAATAATATCGTTAATTTTTGATAATATTTGATAATTAAAAGTGTTTTGAATTTATTTGCTTACTGGGTATATACAGTGATACACGACAGTCAACATACACTCGTAAAAATCTGTATTTCACGCAGCGTTAAAAAAGAATTCAAAATCTGTCTTTCGAATCGAAACGCCTAAAATCGCAGTTTTTAATTTAATCTTTGAATAAAATCTGGCGTGAGACAACACCCGACTTTCTCTAAACATTTTAAATTTAATCTGAATTTATTCCCGTTAGGTACTTTCCTATACACGTAAATTGTAAACTCTAAAATTAATTTAAAAGCATAAATAATTCATCCATCTATAATTTGCATTATACATGTACTAATAGTTTTATAATTAAATTTTGAGCTCATTTAAGCCAACAATAATTTATACAGTTAAATAAAAAATAATTAGGTCTGTAAATAATGTACACAAATCATTAAAATATTAATTTACTTTTATTTTGCGGACGATATTTGGAACGGTCACCTATTCAACTTACTCGCCAGACAAAATCCTGCTTAACTTTAGAGATTTTTGTCAATAACTCACTTCAACGCAGTTCCTCAGAGAAACCAATTAGTTCATGCAATAGAGTACAATAGGCGCAATAAACGTGGTGAATTTAAAAAAAATCGCTATAGCCGTTTTCGAAAAAATTGCAAAAAACCTAAAAATCATAAGAATAAAGAGGCCTTTCCGGTCATTCGCTTTTAACAAAATTCTTAAAAAGAAGTACTAAGGCGGTAATAATTTTAGGTATAAAATTTCACTTTCCTACAACGTTTTGTTTCCGAGATATATTGACTACATAAGTATACACATGCACACGCTCGCATTCACGCACGCGCACGCGCATGCCCATTTGCATGCATACACACACGCGCAAGCTCAACCATACGAATACACGCACGTGCTCATGCACGCGCACGCACACGCACAGGCACAAGCACATCTACGCGCACACGTACGTGCTCGAGCGCGCACGTACACAAGCACAAGCACAAGCACAACCACAAACACAAGCACAAGCACAAGCACAAGCACAAGCACAAGCACAAGCACAAGCACAAGCACAAGCACAAGTACAAGCACACACACACACACACATGCACATGCACGCGCACGCACACATGCACACGCACATGCACACGGACATGCACACACACACAGACACACACACACACACACACACACACACACACACACACGAGCACACACACACACACACATACACACGAGCACACACTAACACACAGACACACACATACGCACAGATCAATTGCTAAAAACACGTTTTGGGATTCGGGGGACCTGTAAACGTGCATTTCCGCTAAGAACTACACATCGAAAATTTTGACCGAAAACATTACTTTATCTATGCTATATTTCATATAGTAAGAGAAAGTAAAAACCAATTACACCGACTAATATAAGTGCTTGAACATCGTTTGACATAAAAATATTTATTTGTCGCTATTTATAATACAGTTATCCATTAGCTGCAATGTATCCTTGGGTAGTATAGGAACTCCATCCTAAGCTGTGGAAGCTGGTAGCGTTTCAGGTTAAATTCTTGTTACGAAACGGTCAGAATAAATTTACATTTTCATTAAACCAATAATTATTAGACTGCCAGGTTATCTATATATTATATTTATCATGTGTATGTCACGTCAGGGCTCATGAGTAAAATGTCAAGTGTCACGCACCAATAGATTTTTCAGGTCTACCATACAGAATGGGAATAGTATCTCCTCTTTGCTCCACGTAATTTCCTTTAGTTACATATAAAGCTTGCCATTCTTAAACACCTTGTCATTTAGTAAGTAGTGAACTAACTAGACTGTCAGGATTTTATATAAATAAAGGACTAATTTAGTAATTGTAAAGTACTAAGTATAATTTATTTTTTAAACACATTATTATTTAAGAAGCTAAGAACTGTGTTATTTATTATAAGTTATACTAGACAAATGTGTTAAACTACAATTATTACCAAAAAATGACGTTATAAAGACGTGTACAAAGCTAAAATCATATTTTTCGGGTTACAGGTGACTTTTGGTTAGGAAAATAGTATTGTGTAGCCCGAAATTGCTGACTACTTACAGTTTTCCCTAATTTGTCAAGAGCCATCGGCATAAATCGAAGTGAGTCCAAAAATCTTATTTTCATGTATTTACTCTCTATTTTCCCGGAAACATTAATTTTTGTATCAACTAAGACTTACTTAGGAAAGGATATACTTCCCTTTAGTTTTAGCTTTGATATCAATTTTTCTTTCATTTTTGCCCAACAATTTTACGAATAAATGCGCGTCGTAGTTTGATAAGTTGTGATAGAATACCGGGATAACATTTAGAATTTTATAATTTAGATTACATTTTGAATATTCTTGCCTGCGATATTTTCCAGTTGTGGAAGTGGATTCGCGTTCTATCTTCACCTTCTTTAAAAGTCTTCTCGCATATACACCAGTTTTGAATAGGTAAGTTCTTCGTTATCGGTAACTTTATTCATTGGAATTGTATGTTTCAAGTGATCATTGTAAATACCTTTGATGTCCCCCTCCAGTCGCCCAGAAAACAGCTCAGCACAGTCCTGACTTCAATATGTAACCTATTTATTTAATTATTCGTCAGAACTGCATTTTTTATGTATCCAAAAGGGTAAGGTTGATCAATGTGCGTCTTTTCGGTAAATGGTTCTTCGATCTCGGGCTGGTAATATTGAATAGGTAAAAGTAGATATTGAAAACGAAGCGCAACTCTAATTTCTGTTTAAATGTTTCAAACTTTAAGATGTTGCCTGGAATATTAATTCCATATGCATCTGTGTGCAGATCGGTAGTTGATAATTTAACAGATATATGATTAAAATCTTACTGTTTGTGCCTTTGTAATTTATTTTCTGAGTTAAAATTATTCAAACAGTCGTCATAGAAGTGGATTTGTGTTCGCACTCTGTTAGCAAGCCTTTCATAAGTCTAGGCATATTTTTTTATGAGAAAATAATGTGCCTCGCCGCCATCGTTATTAGTGAACAATAATGTCTGGTTCCTGTTCTGTAAAATGAAATGGGTCAATCACCTTATATTCGGATTTTGAATTATATGTTAAATCAAGGCTATAAATGTTTAACTAAAATATTCTTAAATTCTCGAATTTATTAGTATTTTTTAGTTTTACCGGGAACCCAATATGTGTAAAATTTAATTAATTTTCATATTTTTCATAATTTGCTGTACGCTCTGAATGACGATGTGTTGGATTTATGGCGACAAAAATATATTACACAACGCATTTATTGTTAGAATTTTGAAAGTTATTTACCTCTTTATTTGATTGAATACTATCGAGTAGAGGAATATACGATGAAGTTTTTAAACGTTAAGACTTGCATCATATTTATTTATACTTCTTCAATGAATTGTATGTTTTTTAACGTCCACTCATCAGTGTGTTCTTTAACTTCACTTGATTTATTATCTATTATTTCTGTAAACCCGTTGTGAATTAAATGAACGTAAGTTGAATGGCTAATGATCTTCAATTTTATAAGAAATGACTTAATCCCCTCATCATTTGTAATGGCAGAATTAAACGACAAAGTAGTTCGATGTACACTTTTAGTGTGTCATGTTTGATTATTTATTGTATGTACTTCAAAACATTCGGTTTTAAAACTAACAACAATTTTTTCATATTCTAAAATAGCTTTATATCATTTGAAGTAATACGGTAGGAAATCTACGCACCTGTTGTCACACATAGCTGAGTCTTATATTCTAGGCTTCTATTATGTCATGCTGAATATCGTTTCAGAATTTGCACTTCAAGCTGATGACATTTAATCATATTTTGCTTTATATTATCATTTTCGACATCATTGTCACTTCGGGGCATCTCAGACCTGGAAGATTGTATTATTGCCTTCCTTTTCCTTAAACCATGCTGTGATTTTTCGAAATGGACTGCTGGAATAATAATTCCACCTATTTCACATAAATTGGCTGTTGATTTACATTAACCCTGTTGACGCCTTAATGAAACTGCTTATCACAACATTCACATGTAAACATTTTGAATTTGATCTTGTCAGCACAAACTTCGAATACAACTTGAAATCCTCAAATTGTCTCACTTCCTTATATGCTGCTGCGAGATTTCCCACAATGCGTTGCGGAATTATTCGAAAATGTCTTCAATAAGGTGCCATTCTTGTAATATCCTGCGGAACACAAAATTAATTCCTATTAGGATGCACAAGCTAACCTTCAAGAATGCATAATTTTACATCAAAAATGCCTTTTCACTTTCGTTTCTATTAGATAGATATTACTTCTTTAAGAATGTGTGGTTTTACATACAATTTTACATCAAAGGTGCCTTATTACTTTCGTTTTTATTAGATAGATATACCGAGATATACTCGAGTTCGGTAATATTAAATTGAGTGGAGCTAACTCCAACTATGTATCTCAAAAACCTTAGGAGTCGACAGCTATTAATTAATTTAGTAGTTAGACAACAAGCAAATTGCAAAAGGTGCTTTATCAGATAATTGTCATAATTTTATTCAAGAGGGAAAACTTAGTTGAAATTCAACAGATTCGATAGGATCAACTGTGATTGCCAACAGTAGCAAGGATCCAAGTAAGTCCTTGACAATGGCACTGACCAGTCAGATATTTCCCTTAGAACGAGATGAGTTCAGTTTAGGCGATCTAGATCCATCGTACTGGAAGATACAAAAAGAAAATAAACACAAGTAAATAAGTTAAATTTAGACGTCAATTTTGAGAATTAATTAAGACCGAGACGTAATGGTAATGACATTCGGTTAACGGTTTACTGATCAGTGAAGTGTAAATTGAAATTATTAATATATAACAAAAGTCAAAATATCGATGAAGCGACGATTACAATTATTAATAAATCATAATTTCGTCTTAATATTTAGACTGCCAAAAAGTCAAGTTAATAAATGTAAAAGACCAATTTTAAAAAATCCCAATTTCAAACAAAATTTTAAAGTCCAAAATAATTTGGCAGGGACCTACATGAAACTAAGCCGTACATTAATAGAAAAACTAATTATTAATTAATATAATTATTAAGCCAGGAGTCAGGATGGTTTAATACAACTAGGACGCAGTAATTTAAAACAGAGGGATATAATCTCCAATATTCTGTTGTGAATCCAAGGAATACTTTAATGCTTATTTTATTTGTGTTGAAAATAACGGTAACCAGCAAGATAGAAGAACAACTGCGACCGGCAACAAACAGCTCGTTACGGGCATATAATAGTTAATATACTCACTCACTTCTGCACAATAATTTAGATGTAATAATTTTAAATAAGATGCTTAAGTAAACCCTCAGTTTAAATCATCTTAAATTCAATGCAGATTGATAACCGACTACCCCGTCGCTATTACGGGACCTTGGCCCATTCTAAAAAAATATGCAATTAAAAGTTTGACAATTATTAATCAAAAGAAATATAATAGAATGGGTTTCAGCTAGTAAAACAACACAAGAATTCTTAAATAAACATAATTTTGGACAATAGGAATCGCTAAATTTTGAACGTGCTGTCGTTCTGCTATTTGAAGTAAGACTACTCCTTTACTTCGATCTAGCTAACAACTGCATTGTCTTCTTCAGCGACTGATTTTAGGCAGTACCAGCTTCCAAAATATCATAACAAGTGATGTTGTTGGAATAACCAATAGTCAATCATTGCAAAATATAATTATACAGTAAATGAGATATTGTATTTTAACTTCTATGAATAGAAGAACTACATTAATTGATTAACATGTAATATACAGTCATTCAATAATTATATTGTTCTAAGTTCTTGAATAATATAATTAAAAGGTTTATTTCCACGAATTCGACACTCGATATATAGAGATAAAATCTATGTAATATAAATAGTCGAAACTAAACAACAAAAATGGAACGTTACAATTTCTTGTTTAATTTGCTGAAATAGTTGGATTGAAATTATGAGATCCTTTATGAAGGCTAAAAGTTGCAAAAGACGAGCCTGCTAACCTCGCTGTTGTATCGATGACTGTAATGTTCCTCAATTACTCTAATTAGATACATTTTAAGCTTCCCTCTACATCTAGTGATATGATCCTCATATGAATATTCCCTATAAATTGCTTTTATAACTAAATCTGGTGACATACTTCATATATTATAGGAGGCGAGATAGCTACATATAAATCCATTTGTGAGAGAGAGATAGAGAGTGAAATAGATGTTTATAATTTAATATGCTAGAGGTGAAGTCCCAAAATCGCTATATTCCCACTAGTTAATTTATATGTTACAGATGAAATGGTTAGAATACATGCTAAAGTTGTATTGAAAGTTCTACCTTATCATTGTGAATTAAATCCTATCAGGCTAAATAAGGAATGAAGTTCTAGAGTAAGTAGTGATAATAACTTTAATGACATTTATATAAATAATAAGTTCACGCCTGATGTATTACTATTGAATATTTCCCATATAAAACTTATTTGATTCGATAATTACATTGAAGAAACTTTATTTACTTTTGATCTAAAAATTTAATATACCACACATTTATTTGATACGGAGGCCATGATGTGATAAATTAAAATTTAATGAAAAAAATGTTAATCTTTAAAAGTTTAAATCCATAAAACCAAAACTTTAGGTGAAAAACATTTTTTATAAACAACATATTTAAAATTAAATTATTGAAATAGCCAATAATCTTCATTGAGATATAATATATCGTATCCTAGTCTCCATCTCGGATCAGTATTAGGTACCATAATTGCAAACACTTCGAAAGCTATACCGCTGCATTGTAAACAAAAATGTTTACTTATTGTCATTTATTTTTGAAATATCCTATAGTGTAGCAAGGCGTAGTTACCGTGCAATTCCAAGTTTTAATAAATATTGACATTTGTTAATTTATTAATTTTATTCAATACTGCTTAAAAATTAATTTTCACTATATATTGTATTTGCACTATTTTTACTAGGTTTAGAAAATAGAAATATAAATATATACCTATATTTATATATACCTATATACCTATACGTAATTACTAATATCTTAATATCCTAAAGAATTTGAATGTTAAAAATATGGTGTGAAATCACTTTTCAGGATACTTTACTAGGTTTAGAAAATAGAAATATATTTACCTATACGTAATTACTAACATCTTAATATCTTAAACAATTTGAATGTTAAAAATATGGTGTGAAATCACTTTTCAGGATACTTTATGAAAATAGATATCGGCAATAATTCCTTTCTTTGATTAAGTAGTTTTAAAGATATTGGCTTCATGCAGAAGTTTTGAGCTTTGAATCTTAAAATATTCAACTGTGCGGTTAAGTGATACGTAATGGGAAATCTATATCATTACAATAGTATAAATAATATAATTTAAAACTAATCTATTATTTCTTGAAGGCCTCCGCTACAATTTAACAGCGAAAATATTACCTCTAAAGCAGAGAACATAAAATCACTGTGCATTTACGCAGTTAGGTAATTTAAATGGAACAGGAAAATTATGTAGGAGATATTAAACTTCTATAAAACTTTCTATAAACGTTTGCTAATTTTTCTTATATAAATATTTCAAGTTTTAAATCCCTTCAGAGAAGTTTGGATTATAATGAAAATAATTCCGACTAAAATTTAATCCTGAACAAATTCATCACAATGCCACATTAATTAGCTTTGAATTTGGAAACTAGAGAATAAGCGTCACTTAATAACATAAAGCTACTGGAACTAATACAATTTCAAGACGCCTATTATTTTATTCCCTAAAAGATTGCTTTTTTAGATTCGAAAATATATATCATTTGATGTAATCTTAATTTTACTTTTATTATACACTTTATTTATACCGTAAAAAAGTCTTGCATAGGATGAAAGTAGTTATTTTCAAGTTTTGAGCATTTCTTTCAAGCTCTGGCAAGACTTGAGCGTACAGTGAACATTTTTTTGATTTCGAAACAATTGCAATGTATCGTATATGCAAAATAATTTTTGAAAAATTTTGCTATAATAAATTAAATTTGCTTTGCACTTTAAACAATTATTTTCATTTTATGTTCTTCAATCTTTACATGGACGAAGAAACGCTTTTATTATTGAGATAAATAAAAAATAAGTTTTATTTAATATCGTTCATATAGCAAGTTTTATATATCTTAATATAAAAAGGGAATCTATTTTTTAGAATACCGAGCAAGTAATTTTAAAAAAACTTTGCTATTATATATTTGAAAATAAAAAATAACTCTATTTGTCAAAATAAACTTCTTAATTTTACTATCGAAGCACTTTTTGGGCGATCGGCATTTACTATGGCATAATGAAATGACCATAAAAATTCTACACTAAGAAACAAGTATTTATCTAAAGAAATGTAGAAGGGTGAAGCAGGTTACATTTTCTTTCTGCCATTTAAAATTTAAAAAAACTATTGTGGGTTACCTATTTCGAAGTGTTGACCAATTTATTAATTACTCTATTAAGTTCTTCATTTCACGTAATTTAAAAGGTTTTAGAGGAGGCAACCAAACTATTTCTAGACCTTATTATTAAATCAAGCCTTATACTCGGACAATAAATTTACTGTGTCGCTATGTCTTACCTGAAGGTAAATATTTATACTTCAATTTCAATACTTACTTTAAAATTTTGTGGGTCACACCAAACTTTATTTACGACATATGTTAATGTATCATTAAGTAACAAACCACGATGAGTTCTATACACTTATTTAATATCAAATAAAAGAAACCATAATATAAAAATTATGCAATCAAATTCATAGTTTTAAATTTTAATAAAAACTGCTACAAACAGTTATACCACAAAATGTAATGATCCGTTAGGTTAGATCCGTTGGAGCTTTGTATGTCCAATGTAATCATCAGTTGAATGACTCTGTACTAAAGTATTTACCCTACAGGTAGGGAAAGGTTTAGTTAGATCATAATGAAATTAATTTTACGATGTATGATTTTCGTAAAATTAGTTTGAACTTCGTTTTAAGAAATAATAGATTTAAAACTTTAAAACATTCACGTCTTTCTGGTTATTTCCTTGAATTACAGTTAGGATTTAGGGTTTTTGCTTCAAAATCAAATACCTAATTTTCAAGCTTTGACTTGCTTATTTGTTGCGCGTTTTGCACAAACTCATTTAAAACTTTCCGTTTATAAAACTTGAATTTTATAATTTCTTCGACGTTGATATTCCGTAAAACTTCATTTTTGCTGCGGGTTACTAATTAAAGGCAAGCATTTTGCTGAATGTACATAATTACGACAAAGGAACTTCTTTCGAGGAAGTCATAGCTGTTGAATGTGTCACCGTGTTCGACGAAAATAAGATGAGATTTTCTTGCGTTTATCTGGTTTTTATAACTTTTTGACATTTCCTTTTCACTGTTGAGTTTACCAATCAAAGGTCTCAAATTTTCAATTCTTGATTGCGTGTTCGTGTTGGAAAGCCGTTGGGGACCCGTTGCATATTTACGTCCTGTTTCGCAACCTTCCCTGATTTCGCAGCTTGAGTAACTTAAGTATATGGTACCTTAATTTCGGTGGCATTTTGAGCTTGTTATATTTTACTGCTACCGAAAACCTTTCCTTGTAGAAAATTTTGTTTCGTACAATTAGTTTGTGTCCCTTCGATTTTTAGTTTATTTTTACACTATCAGTTTTATATTCAAAACCTGCGGTTTTATAACGGTCTTAGAAACTTCGTTTTAAACTTAGAAATATTGTTAGTTTTTTTCTACTTACAACAATTTTAGAAAATTTGAAATAGGTTTTAACTTATACCAATTTTTCTAATGTGGGAGCAGAGTAATCTTTTCTTTGTTAATTACGTGGGTCTAACACTACCCAAAAAAGCGTTTAAAGCACGTGAGTAGTTCAAAACATCCTGGTGATACCGCTTCCTACGCACTCAATATCGCCGCACCTATGAGGTATCGATCTCAGAAGATATCTAATAGTCTTCTAAGGGACGTTCTTTCATCACCTAGCTAGCATATACTCGAGTTTTTCTAGAGCTTGTGGTGCATTAGGACACTTATTTATTCTTCGATTCAACAAATTCCACAAGTGCTCAATGGAATTTAGTTCTGGTCCCATATTTAGCTGTATCATAGTCTCGATATATTGGCCTCGCAGGAAACTCTAGTATACATTCGCCACATACCATTTAAAAATATAAGATCAGGACCCACATCGTAAATTAGAGGTATACATGATCTTAGAGGATGTGCTCAATGTAAGTTCCAGCATCTGATTTGCCAAGAACTACGACAATACCAATTCCACCGCAGACCATCACCGATTCGCTTTTTGCGCCACTATAGCGTTTCCCTGATTCTTCTAGACATATATCCGACTGTAATGGTTATTATTTAAATTTTAAACTCATGAAATGTTCACAGGTCAAGTTTCAAATTAACAATCATTAATTATTATACTAAAAGTAACAGAAATAAAGTTGCACTTCCGGTTAATCTATTTAAACCAAACTCTTAATTTAGCATTCAAAGGTAGTTAGGACATCAAATATAAATTTTTATTTATTTAGGAATTTCAGTTTCATAGACATTTTATTCATAGTTAATTGTAAGAGTACTTCCGGTTACTCGTTTTACGGAAATGTTTATAAGAAACCGTCTTAATTATATGAATGAACATTAAATGTCCAAGAGACACAATATTTTTTAAAAAATCGTTACAGCCAAATTTGAGAAAATCGCGAAAAATCTAGAAATAACGAGCGTAAAGTGGCACTTTCGGTTATCGGTTTTTAATGAAATTATTGCCATCGCGTTCGAGGATTAGATTCAAATTTAAATGTAAAATTGGGTTCATCGACGACTTTTCATTTCGAGATATTCTGTTGACACGCACACACAGACACACACACACACGCACGTACGCACGAACATACACACGCACGCACGCATGCACGCACGCACGCACGCATGCACCCACGCACGCACGCGCGCGCGCACGCACGCACGCACGCAGGCATCCGCGCACACACGCGCCCACGCATGCACGCTCGCACGCTCGCACGCACACACACCCAGACAGACAGACAGTCGAATTTCCAAAAACACGATTTTCGTACTCAGAGGACCCGAAAACGTATATTTCCACTAAAAGTCCGACATCGAAAATTTTGGACGAAAACAATACTTTCTCTATACTACATTTCATTTAGGAAAGGAAAAGTATTCATTGGACAGAAATCTGAAATAATTTAAAATTCCATTGCTGAACTTGAAATGTGACCAAGACATGGAGCAAGAAATAAAACGATCAACATTTCGATAACTCACGTTTCATTAACACCAAAAATGATATTGAGTTATAAAAAACTGCTGCCATTTTATAGTTGAAATTGGGGCACCAGAACATTGTCCTCTTATCTCCATCGGAATGTTCGCTTGATAGTTGTTTTTGTATTGGTTTATAGCAGTGCCCATCCTAATGGGTGTGGCTTCTACTCATCCTTCTCCCCGAACACCGCATAGATGTCGGCGAGCCAGTTCAGTATTTTTGTGACGCCTTCTCCATAGAAGGGGGCGTCTTTAGCTGCTTCCTACATAATGGCTGTAACTTTAGCAAGCTTCTCAGGTGGGATATCAGAGTTTACACTTGTTACCTTTGGATGCTGGGCGGATGACGGCCTACGCGCTGCTTCTCCGTAGGATCGGGCTTCTGTTACGGTTCTTGCTCGTGGTTGTATTTTCGAGCCTGTTGGTGGTCTCGGAGCGGGGTACTTTGGACACCCCCTGTAGCTAGCGGTGTGGCCTCCACCGCAGTTTGCGCAGGTCGCTGGAAGTTTGCGTTCCTTCTGGCAGTCACCCGTGTGGTGACTACCCGCGAACTTGACGCACCTTGCCTCGGCCATCCAGCATCTTTGGGAGAGCACAAAGCACTGGTATCTTTGGCACTGTACTATGCCCCTCCCGTCATTTCGGGGAACTCCCACCCTGACTCGAAGCTGAAGAGTTTCCTTCAAGTCAAAGATTTCTTTGCCTGAAGGTGATTTATCCAGTTCGACGAAGACCAGCGGAATGGGAAGTTTAGTTCGCCCACTCCGCATGTGCTTGACTCTAAGTACTGGCAGGCCCTTGCAGCGCAGGTCCTCCAGTATTTCTTCAACAGCTAGGGTTTCAGGGAGCCCTCTGACCACTACCATAAGTGGCTTCTCCTGTGGGACGAGATAAGTGTGATACTGGTGCTGCTTTTCGTCCAGTATGGTATGTATCAACCTGTAGTCTTCAGGTTCCGCTCGCTGGATTCTAATTCCCAGCGCTGTATACGTGGAGGTTGCTGTCTTGATGTTCTTTGCTTTCATTTCATTGGCTATGCTGGTCCATGCTTCTTTGCTGCGTAGAAATATAGGGGGAGTTTTTCTTTTGAAGGCTGTGACTGTGGTTTCCCGTTTTTCTCCGGTCCGGAGAGAGCTTCATACTTGTTTTTCACTAAAATTTTCGGTGCTGACCCGGCTTCGGGTTTCACCGCGCCTTCGCTCTTCCTTTTCCTCTTGTTATCCACTAGTGTGAAGTGGTCGAGGATTTCTTGCTTCAGGTCTCTTCCTTCCTCATCCGAGTAGTACTCCATCGTGTTCAACTGTGCTTCCTCTCTGATGTTTATGGAGGTTGTCGCAGGCGTGGGCTGGGTGTTTTTGCTTAGCTTCTGAATTAAATTTTCCATTTCTATCAGTTTCCTCAGCAGTGCTTAATTTTATTTCTCAAGCTGATTAATTTTAACAGCTTGAGATTGTGCGTGTAGAGATTCTGCAGCTAAGTGTGCTGCAGTCGCTTGAGCTATGCGCTTTTCCTCTCCTCGAGCACTTACACTAACTGTGTTCGGCGTTTTTGGTGCTTGTTTAGGTATTGAACCTGTTGATGATGCAGTGGGTTGATGCGCTCGTTGCTGCCTTCTTTTTTCTAACTCTTCTGGACAGTACCAGGAATCAGCCATCTTGGTATATTTACGTTCGACAAAACAATTTCTGAATATGTTTTGTACTGCACCCTACTCACCTCTACAAGTAGAAGGGGCGTAAGGTACAGCATAATAAAACTCAAGAAGTGAGGAAATACAACTGCCAACGAACACGTCTGTACTCGATGACAGCTGTAGGCGCACTTAAAAACTGTCAAATCGGAATAAAACACTTTATTAGGATTAATACAGATAGGTTCGTTATACTCTATCTTTTGTAGTTTTATATGATACCACTTTAATTAAATTTATTAAATTCAGTAATTGCCTTTTATTACAAACGGACAGGAGAATATCAATTTGACTTCAATAATAGCGACTTATATATTTGATTTGATTTTAAACATAATTAATCAATAAATACAAAATTATTACAAATATTAATAAAAAACCAACCATTTAAATCTACGTAATTATCTAACATAAATACAGTATGGATTGTACAGGGTGAGTGAAACTCGATGTCTCAACTCTACTAGAAGAAATACAAAAACGATAGAAAACATCTAAAAACAGATTCTTAGATGGGATTGAGTAAGGTCCATTTTAAGCCAAATTTGCATATTTTTTCATGTTTTTTAACTGAGACAATGACGCATCGAATTGTTTTTCTCTAAAACATACCTATATTTGGGAACATTTAAAAAGAATAGATTTTTCTAAACAAATTTTTTAATAAAAAAATGTTCTATCTTTTTCCGTTAAAAAATTATAAGCAGGTTTGTAAAAAAAGAGTATTATATAAAATTCGCAATTGTCACGATTTAAACAAGTAGCCTTTAGAAAAAATAACAAAGTCGCAACTATCAATAATTAAACACCATTAATTATTAGTTTAACATTAAGAAACATGGAAAGAAACAAAGTATGTAGGCAATCACTACAATAAATTTTCAATATTAGCACCTCCTACTTCTTGAGACTTATCCAATCCCCTCCTTACTTTTACCACTGAAGCCTTGCGTAACATTTTTTCAGATAGTTCGTCGCAAGCGTTTCTAATTTTTTCTTTTAAATGTTCCAAGTTAACAGATGGTGTTTTGTAAACTTTATTTTTCAAAGTTCCCCACAAGAA
>JAHWXV010135210.1:0-11083 GCA_024586415.1 Phrixothrix hirtus | reverse complement strand
AATGATATTTAAGATTTACTAAATTGAGGAATTGAAAAACTAAGAAATATAATGTAAGGTACATAGAATTATTTAATTAATACTAATATTATCATATTTCGATTAGAAAATATTATACTACACATAATTAAGTCTGATGATGTATTTAACTTACGGTTGAAATATACGAAAACGTTAGCTTTTATAATAAAATTTAATATTTTTGAGAATAAAGTTGTTTTTATTAACTAGTCAACTTTAAAACTAATCAATCCACCGACGATGGATCGACTAATTTTTTTATCGTATAGCATTTACATATGAATCCGTATAAAGTAAAAATTGTTCAAGGACTATACGAAGTTGACTACGAACGAAGAATAAATTATTATCAATGGTTTAATTATAATTTGCATAATGATTTATTGGACTTGAGTTAAGTTTGGTTCCATTTGTCGGGTCATTTTAATAGCCAAAATTATCGAAATTAGGCAATATACAATCCTCACTTTTAACGAACCGAATTTACATCCTATAAAAGTGAGGATTTGGATAGAAGTTTTTAAACGTAGAATAATAGGACCGATATTTTTTAACGAAACAATTAAAGCTGCAAGTTATCGAAGAATTATTCTATAGTCGTCTATTAATTAATTGCATGATGTTGTATTGGAACGTGGTTATTTTTAATGAGACAATGCAACTACACGCATGACTAGAATTACATTTCAGTAATTGGAACAGTCTTATGGGAATCAATTAATAAGTCAAGGTTTATGGCCGACACGTTCCCAAGATCTAACGCTTTACCCAATAAAACTCCATCGCCTGCTTTTCTTATAACAAAAGTGTACAGTAATTCAATACGCTCGTCCTCTGACAACTGCCGTATAGATAGTTTTAGAAGGACAAAAACTCAAAAATGCGTAATTGGGTGGTAAAATGAGGTGATGTTATTTAAATATGAATGGAAGACTTTCTGTTCAGGTTTGCTAGAGACTCCTTGCAGATGGTTCTATCGTAGGTTCGTTATAGTGTGAGTATTTAAAGGCACCTTGTGAATCCTACAGTCTTATTTAATAATGGGGCGCCACTACAAGTTCAGATCCTAAATTTGTTTAATAGGCAAGACTGACCTTTGTCATGCTCTGTTATTAATTTGTTCGATCTTGTATTTAATTTAGGAAGGAAAATAGTAATAACAAATAGCCAATTTAATAAAGATTCTCTTTTACAAGTAATTGATTGAGATACTCAAGAATTTATTTTATATCGTAAATAGCATGTTAAAGTAACCTTACGGTATATCCCCTTTTGTCTTAATATTTATCTAATGGTTTGTTCTTGACCTTTGGGGTCCTTTCTAGGAGTTTCTGAATTCATAGGCAGTTGATGGCCGACTGTAACAAAGGAATTGTGAAAGTAACATTTCGACCTAGAATTGTTACGGTTATAGGATTTAAGACAAAAGTTATGTACTCTATCAACTAATAAATGCATGTGAAAGTTTTTAAATACTTTATCCTTAAATACTCAAGATTCCTCGCACGTTAATAAGAGGATATTAGAATTTTAATGAACAAAATTGCAGATAAATTCTAAAAGAGAACACAAACAATTATAGTTTCAATTATTCGTTTTTTTAGTTATTTATTTGATGCAGTTCCTGTTTCCACAATGAGTAGATGCTAATTTCTAAATTTTTAGAAACGCCTCGTTTCGTAGGTTTGATTCTAGTCGACACTAGGTTATTCAGGGTAATCCTTTCTTGGTGAGACATTGTTGATGCCATCAAATTCAAAATTATAATTCACATCAACATGCCTAAGAATTAAATAAAATTGTATATAAAATTCTTAGACATCGATAATGGGTTTTAACCAAACATAAATTTAATCTCAACCCTTTAGAATAAGTTGTAAGATTACTAAGCAGCGGCAGATTTGTTAAAAGCAAAAGATGGACAAGTAATATAAATTTACGTGACCATCGCTATAAACAGTATAATTTAAAGAAGCGGAAAATTTAGCAAACTTGCCGCAAAAACATGTAAAGTAGCAAGTAAAACTCGAAACTCGCAATTTAAATTAAATTTAAATCGACCTACGTGAGAATTGAGAAACGAGCTTTAATTCAAAGACATTGGCTGAAATTCGAATGACCAACAACCCCATTGGATAATGAGAATTCCCGAAAGTTGTATAAACCCAAACTCAAGTAAAAACCAGATCTTTTCCTGATCTACCATAAATGTTTATAGTGCATCGATCAATAAACTAGTTCATCAGTAAAAGTCCCTGCAAATACATTACAGTAAAAGAATTACAATAGAATTACCACGAGTTGGGGAATTCGCCAAGTACGTAATTCAAAGAAATTAATAAAACTACACCAAGTGTTGTAAGAAATTCAGAGTGGACATCCGAATCACTTGACAAAATTAGTCAGAAGACAACGGAAAGGTTAGTTCTCGAATACTTATCATTATCCGCGAACGCGAACCGCGAGTGTTTAATTAGTAAATCAGTTAAGTTTAAAGGACATTCATTTGAAATTTATTTAGTAATAAAAACATAATTAAGTTAGCTTAAACAAAAGTCGTAAATATTTATTTTCATAAGCTTTCATAAGCTACACATAAATAACTTAGTTCATAGCAGTGTTAACAAAGTGTTAACAAAATTAATTCAATATTTATAAACTTTATAGAAACTGATCGCATCGATATTAACTTAATATTTTAAATCAAATTTAACTTTAATTTTATTTATTGCTTTAATTTTATTTGTTGTATAATTAACTTTCAAATTATTATCCTATTTAAATAAATTCATATTTAAATTGACATTGTCGTATTTGTTCGAGAAAGACAAAAGGGTTGTAAGTAACTAAGTTAAGCCTTCAGGTAAAAGCTAAAAGTGTCACTAAAATCTCAAGCTACCGAATACTGTTATTGTGTGGCCGTTGCCCCCTAGAAAAAAAAGATACCGTTCGTCTGACCCAACATTAATTAAATAAGGCACGACTACGCAATAAAATACATCCGTAAACATTTTCGAAGTCTTATTTCTCGTTCCTTGCTATTAAAGATCAGAATATTTAGGTACGTACACCGGAAATTAGGCGAGGAATGAATTGTACCTTTAAATTATTTTAAATTTAAATCTAACGTCATATACGTGAAGACCCGATCATTGTAAGTTTTAAAACGACAAACAAACTTTACTTTTCGAACATTACAAATTTTTGAAAACCATAATTCATATGATGTTTATCGCTTTAAAGCTCAGTCTCAAGAGACAAAAGTCAGTCACGTCTGCTACGGTCTCTCTTGATGTCAGAATTTTTTATAGAATATTCTGAAATGAAATAAAAAATAAAAGTTGTTACTATTAAAATATGCAATTAAATAAATTCATAATCTAAACGCATTCTTCGTAGTCTATAATAACAGAACCTTACAATCGTTACCTAGCACTTTTCCCAGATAATTTATTAAGGAATGATTTTGATTTCCAGAAATATTTCTTTTTGGATAGGTCATTGATTCAGATCAAAGTTTGGAATTTGATGTTTTAATAGAAATATCAATTTTGAGTGTTTTGAGATGTGTGAAGAATTGTGATAGACCAACCAGAATTTATCTTGTATTATAGTATGGCAGGGATAGGAAATGAAGCGACATTCGTTAAAATTCGAAAACAAAAGCCAATCCATTGATGTCAAAAACCAGAAGTCAAATTTTTTTGAAAATTGTGTAGCAAAATTTTTTACTTACACATAGTTTGAGACCTTTAAAATATAAATAAAATGTCCGAGATTTATAAAAAGTTTTAAATTAGAGGCTTAAGCAATTAAATTTCAAAAAATGATGCCATAAAAGATATATTAAAGTGTGGGTTATGAAGTAGTGGCTGTTTAATTCTAATGCTTACGTTTAAACGGTGGATAAATCTGCAAATACAAACGTAACAGTTACAATCTCCACACTTCAATGAAAGACCAAAATAAGAGTAGAATGATCTTGGTCTATTTTGTAATAAGTAGGAAGAACAGTTAATGGTTACCAGATTACAAAAACAATAATTTGTAGTATTATTAAGTTAAAGGACATTAATATTGAGTTCCCATACAACCATTGCGAGTGTAACTAATTAAACCTTGATTTGATTGATAAAAATTATGAAACGGAGATTGTAATTGGCCAAATGCAATTCACCTACGACAAGGATTTAATTCGGTTATAAACAAACAGAAATAATTAAAATACTTTGACTAAACCTCATGTCGATTCGAAAGTTCTATGTGTAATTACATTATATAAAGATTATGTTAGAAAACAAAAATTGCTTACATAAAGCCTAACATGTTCCAAATTTTTAATTAATTTAACTATTTATGCGATATCAGTTAAACAAAGTGAACTCAGTTTTTAACTCGTTTTATCATCACTAAATCGTAATAAAATTCATAAACCTACAAATTTGTTAGGGATAAAATCGTGGAATTTTCTTTTAATTATTAACCGACAATTACAATCTACTAGGATTTATTTAACAGAAGCCATCACTAATTCCAACTAACCTGTTTCTAGGTAATTTTTAAATGCAGAAAAATACTATCACGTATCTCTGTCCAGTAATAGCACATATCTAAATTATGTGAATTACTACGGTCGGTTACTTATAACCAATTTAAAAATAATTCTGCAGATTGAATAAAATCGATAATTAGTGTCGTGAATCAAATTTCAGCGAGACCGAGTAAAAATCAAGTAAGAACTAAAAGCCTGCAAATTACTACTAGCCTTGAAATTCAGATTAAACAACAATGTTTACAAATGATCACAACATTAACATGCACACATCCCTTATGTAGGTATTTTTACATTTTAACTTCAAATTTAGCCTAAGGAAACTTAATATGTTTATAGAAAATCAATGTAAAAATCGAGCACGTTTTTATTGGACGTAGAATGTAACGATGCTTCCCATAAACTTTATTTTTATTTCAAGTCTTCACGCACACTTGTTTATTTGAAAAATAAATGTTATCTACTGGTATTTATATTTCTTAATTGACTTTTAGCAAATTTACAGTATTGAAGGTAGAAATAAACAATCTAAGTATATAGTTTTGCTCTTCAAAGAATAATATTATTTATAAATAAAGCTAGGTATCAAATTTTGCATTTAACTTGATTATTTATTACGGATTTTCAATATTATACAGGGTGACTATGAAATAGTGTGACGAATGTAGGCATAGTTCAAATCAGCAAAAAAGTGCTATGCAAAATTTCTTGTTTCCAAAAACTGCAATTAAAATCTAGTGTGAGAAAACACACGACTTTCTCTTATCTTCATAGATGTACAAATATGCAAATGTCCATAAATGATTAAAATATTATTTACGTTTATTTTGGGAACGATAATTCTAACGGTCACCCATCCAAGTTACTGGTCACGCAAAACCCTGCTTAACTCAAGATATTTTCTCCGATAACTCGCTACATCGCATTTTTTCACCAAAACCGCTAAGTTCACATACAAGCATATCAAAGATATAAGAACCGTTACAAGTTTTAAAAAAATTGTTAAAGACGTTTTCGAGAAAATCGCAAAAAATTTAAAAATCTCAAGAATAAAGTGGCACTTCCGGTGATTCGATTTTAACTAAATTCTTGCAATCGTATGTACAGAAGATAAAACACTTAAATATTGTTTTTATTTTCATATGCTGATTTGTTTTTGAGATACACTATTCACAACTAATACTCCAAGTACTTCCGGTTATTCGATTTAAAAAAAATTTATTATGGAAACTCCTTGCTTAATATAAAACTAAATTAAGTAACTAAGAAATTTACCAAGTTTAAAAAAAATCGTTGGAGCCGATTTCAAGAAAACCGTGAAAATGAAGAATTTAGAAAATATTTAAAAATGACAGAAATAAAGTGATACTTCCAGTTAATCGATTTTAACAAAATTTTTGATTTTGTAAAAAAATTTCATTTAGTTAGCGCTTTTAGTTTCATAGTTACTGTATTAACGGTGAAAGTACTTCCGGTTACTTGATTTACGGAACATTTTCTGAGTAGCCGACTTATGTCTAAGAAATACGATAAATTTTTAAAAAATTATTTGAACCGATTTCAAGAAAATCTCGAAAAATGAAAAGTTCGAAAATATCTAAAAATGACAGAAATAAAGTGGTACTTCCGGTTATTCAATTATAATCAAATTCTTGATTTAACACACTAAGGTGATTGTAACCTTAAATTTAAATTTTCAAATAGCTAGGGTTTTTAGTTTCATAGTTATTTTATTCAGACTCAATGGCGAAAGTACTTCCCGTTACGCGACTTACCGAAAATTTTTGAAAAACCGCGTAAATTATATGAAAGGGCTTAAATATTTAGGAAATACAATAAATTTAAAAAAAATTGTCACAGCCAATTTCGAAAAGATCGCAAAAACCAAAAAATGACAAGAGTAAACTGGCACTTTCTGTTTTTCGATTTTGGTGAATTGTTGCAGTCGGGTGCAACGATGCATAGAAACAGAAATATAAAATTTTGGTTTCTAGGATCTTTAAATCGTGTTTACATACACCCACATACGCACGCACGCACGCGCGCGCGCAAGCACGAACGCAGTACCAAAGACGTTCAACAAAAATTTTGAATTACCTTCTTGTTTTTAGTTAAATTTAAAATTAAGTGACCGAGTCTTTTTAGTTGTGATAAATAAACTTACAAACATTAGTACAATATTTTTCTCAAAATACGTAAAATAACTTATAGTATGCAATTATCTTGTATAGTCTCCACCTGCAGTTGTTGCCTGCATGTTTCATTCCTTACTCTGACCCTTTTAGCTTTTTCCTTAATTTTTTTTAAAAATCTCATTTCCATCGCGGTTATTCTCCTTTTTTGTTTTTCTGATAATGTCCTTGTTTCGCTACTATGTATATAGTTGTCATTATTACCTCTTTTGTTACTTCTACTTTCATCTTCTTTGGTATTTATTTTTTACTCAAAAATGTGTTTATCGTCATATTAAACATTCTTATGGCCTTCCCCATTCTTTCATTTATCTCCATATCTAATCCTCTACTTTTTTCCAATGTGGATCCTAAGTATTTAAAGCTGTATACCTGTTCTATTCGTTTTTCTTGCAATGTTATCTTATGTTCTTTATTCCCTGAGGTTATTATTACCTCTTTGTTTTTCTTGCGTTTATCTTCACATTTATATAATTCAGTTCCGTGTCTAAAATTTGTAGGTTATATTAAAGGTTATCGTCTGATTCTGTGAGGATTGGCATATCATTGAAAGTATAGATTTTTTTCCATTTTTCAATACCCTAGCTTTAATTTTTTCATTCTCTTCTTGACTTCATCTTGACGTCATCCAGTAGCAGACAAAACACCACGCAACCTTGTTTCACTTCTATTTCCGCCCTCATTATTGATTCTCACTATGTTTTGTTTCTTATATACATTGATTTTGATACTTCGATTGTTCCTTTTTCTACTTTTTTCCAATGTTTTCCATATATCTTCTCTGTGCACCCTATCAAAGGCCTTTTCCAGATCTATGAAACATATGCGTATATCCTTATTTCTTATTATTACCTTTCCACTAGCCTGTCTTATGATAAATATTAGATCTTGCACGCTTCTTCCTCCCCACACTCTTACTTCTTATTTTCCTTTCTGTTATTATGGCTAGCAGTTTTCCTAAGGTGCTTGACAGCGTTTGCTCCCTTTTTTATATATTAGTAAAATTTCGCCTTTATTCAAGTCTTTAGACATTATTTTCTTTTTAATATTTTATTCATTATACATTCTTAGCTCTTCCACTCCTTTCGCTCTCATAAATTTCATCATTTCTAGTGTGATCTTATCTGTTTATGATGCTTTACTTAGTTTTGTCTTTTTCATAGTACCGGCCATTTCTTCCTCTTTTATAAGCTTTATCTCGTATTATGGTTTTATATTTATTCCCTTTTCTAGAATTTTTGTTTGCTTTTGTTAATTGCTCAAAATATTGCCTACATCTATCCATTATTGCGTCTTCTTGCGTGATTACTTTTTCTTCTTTATCTTTTATTTGTTAGCCTTTTAATGTTCCATAGAATAATTTTTGGTTCTTTCTATACTTTTATTCATTTTCCCTCCAAATTTCTCCCAAGATCCTTGTTTAGCCTCTTTAATCAATTTTTACCTCTTTCCCTTTTTGCTTATATATTTTGTAATTCTCTTCTGTTTTTGTCTGATGATATTTTTTCCATTTCTTCTTTTTGTCCTATATATATTCTTTAATTTTTGTCATTCTGTCTTTTTTATATCAGTATTTTCAGTTTTTGACATTCCACAAATTTCCCTTGCCGCATCTAGCACAATAATTTTTGATTTCATCAATTTTTACTTTCTCTTGCCCTATATGAAATACAAGTAAAAGAGAAAGTATTGTTTTCGACCACAATTTTTGATGTCGAAATTTTAGTGGAAATAGGTTTCGGGTCCCCTGTTTTTAAAATTGGTCTGTGTGTGTGTGTGTGCGTGCGTGGGTGTATGCGTGCGTGCGTTCGTGCATGCTAACGCGCGCGCTCGTATGAGCGCGCGTTCGTTCGTGCGTGCGTGTGCGCGTGCGCGTGCGCGCACGCGCGTGTGTCTGTGTGTCTGTGAACACGAAAACTCGAAAATTAAAACTCCTAGAAAAACAAAATTTTATATTTAAGTTTCTATCCATCGTCGCACGCGATTACTACAATTTCACTAAAATCGGAAAACCGCAAGTTCCACTTTACTCTTGTCGTTTTTTGATTTTTTAAAATGTTTTCGTAATCGGCTCTAACGACTCTTTTAAAATTTACTATATTTCTTAGAAATTTAATGCCCTTTCATATAAACTAGGCGGTTTTTCATAAAATTTTCCGTAAGTCAAGTAGCCGGAAGTACTTTCGCCGTTAAGTCTGAATTAAATAACTATGAAACTAAAAATCCTAGCTGAATGAAAATTTACATTTAAGGTCACAATTACCTTAGTGTGCTAAATAAAGAATTTGGTTAAAATTGAATAACCGCAAGTACCACCTAATTTCTGTCGTTTTTAGATATTTTCCGAATTTTTCATTTTTTGTGATTTTCTCGAAATCGGCTGTAACGATTTTTTTAAAATTCATTTTATTTCTTAAGCATATAGAACCCTTTCATATGATCTAGGCTATTACTCAGAAAATTTTTTGTAAATCAAGTAACCGGAAGTACTTTTACTGTTGACTCTGAATACAATAACTGTCTTAGCTATGTAATTTAGTTTTATATTAACTAAGGAGTTTCTCTAATAAATTTCTGAAAATCGATTAACCAGAAGTACTTGTAGTATTAGTTGTGAACAAGTTATCTTAAAAAGTGATCATTATATGAAAATCAAAATCTATATCTATATTTTATATCTTCTGTACATGAATTTAATTAAAATCGGATGACCGGAAGTGCTGCTTTATTTTTGACATTTTTAATTTTTTTGCGATTTTCTCGAAAAGATTTTTAACAATTTTTTTGAAACCTGCTACGGTTCTTATGTACTTGACATCATTTTACGTAAACTTGAAGGTTTTCCTGAAAAAAGGCGTTGAAACAAGTTATCAGAGAAAATCGTTGGAGTTAAGCAAAGGTTTTACGTGTCCAGTAACTTGGATGAGTGACCGATACAATTAATGTTTCCATAATAAACGTAAATAATATTTTAATTATTTGTGAAAATTTGTATATTTGTATATCTATGTACGTAAGAGAAAGTCGTGTGTTGTCTCGCACCAAATTTTTTCCAGTTATTTTTCTTGTTTTTGTTCTCCCAATTTTGTGGTTAATAGCTCTTGGTATTTAGTTTTATTTATATCTATTTTGTGTTTGTAATTTGTTTTGTTCTTTTATTTCCCTTTTTCTTTTCTTTTGTATTCTTAGGTCCATATTTACCAAATAATGCTCACTTCCTATTTCTGCCTCTTTTGTTACTTTTATATTTTTGACACATATCTATTTTTCTTTATCTACTAAAAAGTAATCTATTATTGACTTCTCTTTTCTGCTTACTTATACTCTTGTGTATTTGTGTATGTCTTTGTGCTCAAACATTGTATTTGTTCTCTATGATTAATTCTATAATTCTGGACCCATTGTTATTTTTTGTATTTTCTCCTTCTTTGCCTAGGTATTTTTCTGTGTCTCTATTTTAGTTTCCCACTCCTCCATTTAGATCTCCCATAACTATTTTAAAGCCTTCGGCTTCGTTTAACTCTTTTCAGATATTCTTAGAAAATTTGCCCTTTTCCACCGTCCTTGCATTATCATTTTCCTCGTATACTACTATCATTGTAGATTTTTCATTTCCAGTTACTTTTATTTCTATCTTATTAATCTCTCATTTACATATTCTTCTTTTTCTAAAATTATTGGTCTATTTGGTGCTATTATTATTCTCACTCCTTTCGCTTTTTCGTTCACCTCTACTCTCGACTGTAGCAGCCAATATCCCTTATTTATCCTCACCATACCCTTTCCTTTCTTTTTTATTTCTGTAACTTCTAATATTTCTATGTGGTATTTTATCATCTCTTCCACTATTTCTTGTTTTTTATTTTTGATTCCTCTGACATTCCAAATTCCTATTCTCTTTACTTTCATTTCAACCTTACCATTTCTCTCCTTATTCCCTTTTTACTCAATCTTTTTTTTATTGAATTGTTCATCATTACTTTCCCTTCCTCAGCTCTATTTTCTATTAGTTTTTTGCTTGTTTGTATTCCTTTTTCTACTTTGGCTTTGGCCAGTTTTTCAGCTTCTAGATCCCATTTCCATATTTCTATTTTTTCGCCTTTAGCCTGATTGTCTAGACTTGTAGATCTAAATTTTTGGTGGTAAATGTCAAAACAGTTAAAGAATTCTTCTTTTAATATTTTATCCCGTATATTTTCCATTGGTATACCTGTGACCACTAAATTTTTACTTTCTCACCTATATGAAATATAGAATAGAGAAAGTATTGTTTTCGTCCAAAATTTTCGATGTCAAAATTTTAGTGGAAATACACGTT
>JAHWXV010135183.1:0-12010 GCA_024586415.1 Phrixothrix hirtus | reverse complement strand
AATCAACGGAAACCACTACATTTACAAAGGCTAATTCAAATTCATTCAAAAAATGTTTATAGAAAGATCTGTTGGGATTATAACATACGGCAAGACCTATTTTCTCATTACCTAATTCAATATCCATGTCGTATAACCATGCAGGCTATGATGAAAGCTACATCTCAGCACTTTGCTTGATATCGTTACCAGCAAGCGAATGTCGGTTACTAGTCAAATTTTCAAATATAATAATACATAAGCAGCACTGGCCATCAGGTCTAAAATATAAAGGAATGACATAAATGTGTCTTAAGTTCCGGTGAAGGTGTGCAACGGTGCATTCTATTAAAGCAATGCAATACGAGTGAAGAATTGACATATGGGGCTATAGAAAAGAAACCGACAAGAAATTTTAATTTTCTGTCTAAAAAAAGATATGAACATAACCGCAAGACCATCACCATGTCGATGTTGTACACTTCTACACTATAGACAGCTATTTTGATTCAGAGATCATATGATAGAATTCAAGAATTCATCATTTTGTTTACTATACCATTCAGTAAATGTTGCTGCACTGTTTTTCCCGCGTTGAACATCTTTGCAAAGCCGCGACATTTCTACTTTTGAAATCTTAGACGCCCCCAAGTTATATGGAAGAAGTCTGTGAATTTGTCAAAAACGTTCCACCTACGGCACTGCTAAAGTCTAAGACCTTCTTATCTCACCTGACAATTGTTTTGATCTGACGTGATCCCAAAATTGTTAAAAATATTCCTGTTATTGCATGTATTTACGACAGTGGTGAATTATGTATTTTTTAAACAGTTCGTAGTTTACGTGATGAGTATCTGCGGTCGGTTTCTCCATATTAATGAGTTTATGTTAATATCAATGCAATCTATATTTCATTTATATACGGTTACTTGAATATAATAACAAGAACGTTCTTCTTCGTATTTCATAAAGTTTCAGTTTATATTTCAATACAACACTTGTGTTATTTTTATTCTTGCTATATTACGAGGGTAAGCTGAAAACTATCGCAGAAATGCTTGTAGAGGACGAACAAACGAAAATAGCAAGATCGCGCAAAATATAAATTGAAGTACAATTCTTAAGCTTTAAAATCATATATTTATTTTTCAACAACCTGTAACAAGTTTCTTAATTCTGACACTGAAAAGTTCTTTCGACTTTTCTCGAATATAGGACTTAATAGCTGCATTTACTTCATCATCCGAGGTGGAAAGGTTACCCTTGATGTCTTTCTTGAGTAGAGGAAAAACAAAAATCGCCAAACGAAAGGCCGGAGAAATAAGGAGGATGTGTTATCGGTTCAAACTTCAGGTTACGCAGAGCCTCTCGAGTTGCGCGCGTGATGTTTGAACGAGCGTTGTCATCTTGAAAGATTATTCGTTTACGATACGCTTTTCAGTGGTTTTCCGCTGATTTTGAATCAAATCATTGACGAATTTGTGGCGCTTATTGCCTGTGGCAGTGATTGGATTTTCCCTGCATGTTTCATCAACAATTATGACTTTTCCAGGCTCTAAACTACGAAATTGTATTACCCATCGATTTACAGTAGGCCTATCAACAGCATGGTCACCATAAACAGCCTTTAAACGACGATGAATGTCAGTAGGGGTCACTTTTTCAGCAGTTACAAATTCAACAACAGCACGCTGTTTAACTCGTATTGACACAGCACTAGAACACGTTTCCATACTTCCGTTTTTCGAAATACACTGGATAAATGCAACGACCTCAAACTACATATGTGTATTGAGGGGGAACGTGGCGAGCTTCTTAAGGTCGTTTAATTCGCGCATTACAAACATGTGTGCATTATTTTTCGGCATACCCTCGTAATTTATGTATAATACATATAAAATTAGCGTTTGATGTTCCATTTCACATGTTTATGTATTTATAGCAGATATTAATAAGGACGCTACTCTGTCTATGGAAGGTTAATTAGTAATTAAAATCTCTCTTTGTAATAAGATGTCGCTATAGTAACACTTTACAGTTAATATAGTAGCCGTAATAAAATAGGAATAAATAGGGAAGATGTGCTAAATATCAACGTCAAATTATGTGTTGTGTCGATTCAACGCAAAAAAAAGGGAGAGTCTCTAGTTAAACCTTTCATTACGCCAAGCATAGAGAAATTCGTCAAATTTTTAATTTACAGGTAGGTAAAATATTTATTTACAGAATTATGCTCCTTATCAGATAGAAGAAATGTTATATCTTCTTCTATTGCGGTAAACATAATTGGATTTTGGCTTGTCGACGTTGAATTCTACTTAAAACAGATATTTCCAGAAAATTTACCCAATCCACCAAGCAATTGATATTCACATTTTTTGTATTTTCTGCAATGGAATGCCTTAATATCAAAAACATACAAACATTAAATTCACATTTTAGATAATATTTTTCCTAGAGATGCAGCACTTGTATTTGTCAACAATAATATGCCACTGACATTTTTTCTCGCGTTTGTTCAAACCAAAAATACCATCAACTTAAGTTTTTTACATAGTACTGTTTATATCGTTTTTAACTTCTGGATTCGACTATTTATTTTATATTCAGCAAGATAAAAATACAGCGCATTCTTTTAGTAAGCAATAATACTCAAAACTCTTTGAGATCAGGTTCATCTATGGAAACAATTAACACCTAATAAATTCATATAACTTGCAGTGTTCAAAAGATATTAGAGGTAAATAAGTTATCACCTATGCTACGTGCATTTACATGAAGAGTTGAGACTCGGAGATCATATTAGAAGGACCTGTTTTATAAGTGGTCTTATACCTGAATATTGCAATGGCACCAGTATGGTTCAAAGAATCATTTGGAGAGACGAATCCCGGTTTTACAATAATAGGGTTGTGAATTGACATTATCCTCACTACTAGGTTTTGTAAAATCCACACTAGCGCTAACAAACACATTTTCAGACCACATATAGTGCGAGTTTTTGGCGTGGAACCATCATGGACAGGTTATTGGTACATATTTTTTTGGAAAAATTCAAATAGCGTTATTTGGAATTCCTTTGCAATGAGTTACAATTTTTAATGGAGAATATTCAACTAAATGTTCGAAGAAGTATTATTTTTCAGCGCGATGGTCCTCCATCGCATGAGGTTAACGCAACTTCTTGTTCAAACTAAACATGGTCAAGTCCTTGGCTAGGAAAGAATTTTACGCTGAAATAGCCAGATAACTTGGCATCCCCATTGCATCATTTTCTGTTGGGTTACTTGAATTCCAAGGTTTGAAACAAACACTTGCCAAATGTAGAAAATTTAAAAAAGAATGGAGAAGAGCGCAAAATTTTTAATTAAAAATTGTGAACAAATGCTTGTCAAAGGAATGGAAAGAATATTTTGCGCTACTAAGAAGGCACTTTGAGCAGACTAGTAATTAAATAGTTATTTTATATAATACCTTTCTTGTTAGAAACAGAAAAACATTCGTAATTTCCTTATTTTTCAAAGCAACTACAAAATGATGCATATCAGTAAAATAAAAGAACATGCTGAATACAAAAATTGAAACAAATACTCGGGGTACTGTTTAAGAAAATAAAGTGGACAGCAATTTTGGTTTAATTTGAAGTGATAACAACCATACGTATTACCATTTGATAGACAATAGGGGCCTTGCATAAAATTTATTTTTCACCAAAAAGCATTTCACTAAGTTTTTTTAACACGTTGAGCGCACGGCCGTCGCTACGGATCGCTATATATATTTCTCATGGCGCCGCGACTGCGCTCCCTAGCGACCATTTTTCTAAAATTGATTTTTCAGAGTGTTTATCTTATAAACCGCTCATTTTATGCTGTTTTTAGTATGAAGCGCATCTTTAGGGCCCTAGCTGTAGCTACAATACAATAGTTAGAGCATATTGATTTCTATAAGCATTTTAATGTACCTTTTTCAGTTGGCTTCAAGCAAACAAGGAAAAATTTTAAATTATGCGATATGCATTCATTTATTATATATTTTTACATAAAAAATATCTACAATATACTCCTAACCTACGATATCTTAAACATTATAAAATAAAAATCGAAATAGCAATTTTTTAATATCACTTAAGAATTTGCGTTGAAGAACTCACGCAGTAAACAGTATTGTGATTGGTCAAAATAGTCTCTACAGAATGCATTTTTAACGGAATAATTTACTATTTCCCCCTCCATTTCCTAGAGATAACAGTCTATATAATGCTTCTGTGTTTTGTGCGATGGGCCTTACTTCTTTTCCAACAGATGATTCTCTTTTCATTCTACAGCTATCTACATGTGGTCAGTTTTATTTATTTTACAAATAAGAGTTATGTGTTTTTCTTCTGATTAGTGAAGAATTGTAATGATATTATGTAAACAGTAAAATGAAGAAGATTCCATATTTCTATAATTATCAGAAATTGTTGCATTTCATTAATCATTAAAAAAAATTAATAATATGGAAGGCAATAGAATGCTATTGTTGAACCACCTTTATATCTAACAACGAAATAATCCCACAAGGCGGCAACAAGCCACATGAACAGTTTATGCAGGACGGCTGACGTGAACTGCTTCATCATTGCAAATACAATTATTATATGGGGCCGCGGCGGCGGTCCATTGGGACCACTAAAAATTTTCTTTAAAATTTGTGTGTTTTAAACACCACAATGAATTCTAATTAAGTTAATGTTCCACATAGATTTAAAACGGTCTTAAAATTACTAAAAAACATTTTGGACCAACGGAAAAGTATACTAACGTTCTGACGGTGCTTAATGTGTTAAATCACCTCCATACATATATTTGTTAGATATAAAAATTACATCTCTTAAAATAATAAATTTAAGTTGATGCATAATGTTTTAAATATCATGTGACTGCAAGATGGCTCACTATCGGTTGTGATGTCACGCAGCACAAGTATACGCCCATTTAGTAATGGCACTGTATAACTTAATAGTAAGTTTGCCGTTTGTCTTACGTTTACCTAAATTTAACACTATTTTGCTTTATTAACAAATAATAGCCAACGAGTGACTTTTTAAACCTCAATCTGATAATCTACCAAATGTAGATCCGCTAATAGCGACTGAATATTTTTCTAATAGTTCTTATTTACTTCCGCAGCTAAGGGACAGAAACAAGGCTAGTTTATTTTGCAAAAGTGCTTGAATATTAAAATACATAACTTCCTAGGCTTAAATATCGTCATATTTGATTACAGTGTCATTTTATAAAAATAAATATTAATGAATAAAATTACTTTTGTAGATTGTTGTTTATATGTTTAGAAAATTATTGCTGTTATGTAATAATAGTTATAAAACAATATGGATATAGACCTCCCTTTAACCCTTTCACTCACAAATTAATTCCTGACAAATGAAAAATTTATCTATATATAGATGACTTACTAATGCTTGCTTTAGATTATTCCGTTTAAAAAATAGTAATTGTAAACTAGGGTGTACACTGTGAAATAAAGGTTATGGTGAATATTAGACAGGGTATGAGAGAAGAATTTATTTCCTACAGGTGCAACTTATTTATTGCGGTACAAATAAAACAAGTTTTGTTTCTTTACTATACGTAAATAAATTTAAGATTTTTACACTGAAAATATGTTCAACTTTCGCAATTAGGAAACTCACACCGAGATGCAATGTAGTTTTCGTTTACAGTAGATAAATTTCCAACTCCATCACTCCAAATTTCTTTTATTGATCTAATCTCAACTATTCTCTGCCTTGAGGAGGGTAAATTTTCAGGGGAACTATTGGATGTGCTTGGTCTTCCTCGTTTTCTCCCACTGCCTTTATCAGTAACAAGAGAAATCATCAAGAATACTTAAAATCACCTTCACAAATATCTGAATATCTTTCGCTGTTTAAGCCTTCATCATTATGCATTAACTCATTATCTGGTAAGCCTTCTTCTAATAGCTCCAGTAATTTATATACATGAACTGGCTCTCTTCTAGTCATCCTTAATATATATAGAGGATGTCCATTTACTCATAGTGTGCACTATTATGTACATCAATTAAAACACATATATACGATTTACCAAAGTCTAGTTTAACAGTTTGAATCACCAGAACTATAGCACAAGGTTTTTGGACACTACATAAAATCATAGAAGCTATAACACCTCTTATACTCATAACATAACCATTAAACTATGAATCATACGCTCAAAACTTACAGATATCTGTGCAGGGACTAATAAATACATTATGCTGCCAATGTCTTCAATAGATGGCACAATGTAATATTAAATCTTAATACGTAATATATACAGAATAATGTACTATAAATAAAGTGTTAAAATGTGATTCGTGAAAAGAGATATTCAGTATTATACACGGTGTACGAGAGTGCACGCAATAAGCGAAGGGTGCTGGTACAAATAATATCTACTAAAATTTGTGTTTAATAATGCAGGGCGGATAAGGCTATGGAGATGCTGCGATAGGATACCTGCAAGTCAAACTATCAAATATTATATGCCTAGTGAAATGAAAGATTTTCCCAGTCCATCGGGATATCGCCTCTGTTTAATGTTTAGCCGAATATATCTCTAAATTGGCGACCAAAAGTGTATTGCATTTATAATACGCTAAAAACTGCGTTCTAAGCAAATTTAAGCTTATTATTTATATAACTTGTCGAGATTTATAAAATGTATCTAATCTACTGCTATTATAATTTTTGCACAATTCTTTATTATTTTAGTGTTAGTAATAATTTGTGATTGTTAAAATATCGTTTATACGATGTCATAATTTGTAAGTACATAATTAAATTATGATTGCAATCATACTAGACCAAATTTTCAATATAGCCTGTTTATCTAAACGCTTAGTTAAAGATTCTGCATATTTTAATCTGTACTGCATACTTTAATATTTGAGAGTATAACATATTTTGGTATCACAAAATTTTAAAAATGAAAAAAAACTTTCATTTTAGAAATACAAACAAATCACGATTGGAGAAGATTTTAGTTTATCTACCAAACGATATGTTTATAAAACCTAATATATTTACATTAAAATGACCTTCACACATCCAAAGATTTCTTTTTGAAGAAATATCTTTATGACACGTCGGAGCGCTTTTAACCAAAATTTTGTGTTTTTTTCCTCTAACGGCATATTAATAAATACTTTTCCTGGTGAGAATATGGTTGTTCTATTACAGTTAGATACAATGCAATATCGGCAAACGATTTCGTTTTATTATTTAAGACTAGCAAGTTAGATTAAGGGGCTGTTGAGTCATGCATCATGAAAAGGATAAGGATTTTCATCGAACCATTGAAATCGTTCTGTTTATGCACTGTCTTATTTAAAAAACCTTCATTTCTCACTAAAACAAATGTTTTTACCAACTCTGATTCATTTTTAATTTTCCCGATCATCTCTTGACAAAACTGAATTAATCGGTTGTAGTTGTCTTTAGCCAGTTATTGAAGAGTTTGTATCATACGTACTATTTCTCGCGATACTCTCGTGGCAGTCGCTGCTTTCCGTGCAGGTGTTGAAGTTGCAGCCGAAGGACCTTAAATTTCTCTCTGGATGGCTTCTTTCAGAACTCTTGGTTCAACTCCTTTCTTATTTGCACTGAGGTTGCTTCTTCAAATTTATTTAACAAACTACTATATCAATTGTTCTAGTTTCCAACCTTAGTTGTGAAAATTTACTTTGCATTGGGCTTTCATGGAACTACAGCTTGCGATTCCTAATAGACCAAATAATTTTAGACCTTATGTGCAATGACAGTATTCTATGGAAAGCATGGTATGTTTTTAAATAGAAATCGTTTAGATGAAATCAATGTAGTTTTACACCCTCCATTAAGCCGACCTCATGAATATGGTATCAAAAGCGCTAGTAATCTTTAAATATGACTATTTTTGACCTAATCCTGAAGATTCTTTTATAGAATTGGCATTGATTAGAATGATTCTGAGAGTTTTGACGTCGTTCTTAATGGCTTGACTTTAATGGAAATTTTGACTACGAAAATTACTAGATGATGTCAAGCGGTACATGAAGAAGCCCAAGAATTCTCAGAAAAAATTTCTTAATAGGACATGTCTGTACACCTATGTTCAAAATTGTCTGGGATGGTACTATAGGCACCCAAATGTATACTACTGGTATTCATCAATACAGAAGTCCCTAAATTAATAAAACGTTTAATAATAAATTATTACTTTATGTTTGTTATTAAAAATATAACAAAAATAACACCAACATTTATTTTATTGTTATTAATATTTAATGCAATCACTAATATCAGTTTCAAAATTAAATATAATTTAAAAATTGTGTTCATATATGGAAAATTCACAGCATGTGCTGAAAATGTAGGCCCTCGTTATACAAGTATAACCGTGCATTAGTTCATCGTTTTATATTTTCAAAGACTCTTTAACATTCCTCTACGGTAATTTGTTAAATTTTGTCTGTGATTGCTTCTTGTACTTCTTATAGAGTATGAAGCCTCTTCTTGAATTTATTATTTTTAAGTTTACCAAACAAACAAAGATCATGTGCCAAATTTTCATTAAATCATTCACAATATCACATTACCCTTGTGCAATCACATGTTAGTAGTTGATTCATACCACAAATTTTATAACAATACAAAGGAAGCTTCCTCTTTACAACTTTATGCGCACTGCCGAGTAACAGTTGCAAAATTACTTACTGCAATATCTTTTCATAAATGTTTAGTGTAAATACCTACCTATCTGAGCTCATAATTTCCATAATGTATTTTTAAGGCTGGTGCATTTATGATTAACAAAATTGTGACGATTAAAATCTATATCAGGAAACAGCTTTAGCAATTGTTGAAAACAAGACTACAAGTTATACGTCCAGGATCCATCTGCATTTAGTGTTGTACTGCGATAATAAACCATTAAAATGAAAGCGTCCTGCTTGAATATAAATACTATAATTTTAAGTTTTGTAGCTAAAATTGAAAGGAATAGAAGTCGGATCAATTTCATGTTATAACTTATCATTATGTGTAATCTTATCGTATTGTACTACTAACATATGTTCAATAGTTCTGACAGGAACTGATTTTTCAAATGTTAAACGAAAAATCATAACAATAAAGGAAAAACAGCTGAAAATTGAAAAATTAACAAAGTTATGGGCACAATATTTTATACTGACGGCTGTAGAAAAATGGGATCTTTCTTACCCGTTTTGTTGACCTTAATCTCAAACAATTTTGAATGTAAGTTACTTGTAAATGATTCAAATAATAAAATTTGAAGCATATTTGCAGAATTATAATTTTATTAAAAGATGTTCTGTTTTGTAAATTAATCTAGAGACGTTTGTAAAACGGTACTGGTGTCCCCTTAATTTACCATAACTTACCATAGGAACATCAGCTAACATGTTAAATACTGTTTCAATTCGAAAGCAATAAATGACTCTGTTTTATTTATTAAGTAAGTTACGGCTGTTTAAGCGAAAATGAGAGAGAAAAATGATCACACATATTATAAGTAATTCAACAAGATTTCGACCTTTCAAATTTAATTTTACTATAAAATATTATTATCAATTTTATTTGCTTTACTTCTTATTACCAAAAAGGTATATATAATCAGGCGTACGTATGAAAGCAGCTACTCAACAGAAATGTTTACTGCTAGTTATTGATTTCCATAGAAGACTAAACATAATGTAAGAACTAAATATTGGAGACCTTTAATACTTGTACGTAGATAATTTATTGGGTTCTTAATTACTTTTATAGTTAGATGTTCACAAACATGCTATTGATATATTTTTAAGTCAGCTAAAAGCTTAAGTAACTTTTTACACAAATCTGTAAAAATAAGAACATTAAAAAGGAACAATACTCTCAAAAAAACTGTTTTATAGTAAGAAAATTAATATATAAGGAAATTATAATAAAAATACATCGCATACTTTAACGTGCTAGTTAAATTCATTGATTTATTTAAATTTCCAAAATGCGGTCCGATTTATACTTGTATATCCCATTCATACGTTATTTAGTCGGCACAAGTATGCAACAAACATAATATGATGATAAATGTTATGACATCCTTTCCCGTTTCTTAGCACATAAATTAGACTCGAAAGCAGTTTATATGTCTTAGGTATAGTCCAATCTAATATAAAATATAGTAATATAACTTAAATGATGAAAGTGGTTAAAATTTTAAACCTTATTTATTGTTAGCTTAATCTATTACTAATTAATTGACAAAATAATCTAGAATAAATGTATAAAAATACTTCAAACAGTAAGAAAAACAATATGTTTATATATAAACACATACCCAATGAAAAGTGTCCACCAGATTTATTTTTGAAACTAGTTGTTATCTAAAGAAAACACTGAGGTAGCTTAAACTTGTTACTCAGAGGGGAATCTTTATAATATACATTTACTTTATTTCTCAAACTCTTGAGCATGTCTAACAACGACTTTAGATTTTTAAGCGGCAATAGAGGTTAAGTAGCATGTAGTTTGAAAGGGCTTTCGGTTTACTACAAAATAATGTGTTGTTAATAAGTATGGTTAATTACCTTTTGAGAGAAACTATTTTAACAGTTTAAATTACAAACCCATAATTCTTCTTACTTGAATGAAAATACAAATTTTTATAAAAGTAAACGAAGAGAATAATTAAAAAATTACTTCGAATACAATGTAATGAGTCAAGAGTTGAAAATGTGCTTCAGATACATCTATGCGCTAGTAAAACGGTTAAGTATTTCTGGCGTCGCCACGTGGATTTGTTATGCGGTCTTGTAAGTCTCAAATGAAAGTCGATTGTCTGACATAAATTGCAGTTTTATAAAATAGAGTTAATATGCGGTAATTCTAGAAATGCAGTGTTGTGGAGAATTATCCTGTAAAAATTGTTAAACGGGAGTTGAAAGGTATGATGAAACACCACCTTGTTGGAAAAACTAAATCCAACAACCTCAGTTAATTCACAATCGTTTAAGGTAATTTATGTCACCCTAGAAGCAAACAATCCTCTTTTGGGCAGATGAAAGCACTATTCCCGTGTTAAATTACTTGCAGAATAAACAACCCTACAATATTATTGTCTAAGGTCCTTGCCAGACGTTTAACTTTTTATGGTGCTAAGTAGGATTGCCCGAATATTCTTAGATTATGGACAATCCAGTAATAACTGTTATGTCAGTTAATTGGGCTGTTTACAAAAATTTGTAGATATGTATAAAAAACAGACCTTATAAAGATATCTTCAGCTTCCTAGACATTACTGCGTTATTATTTCGAAAAAATTTTAAAATATTTTGTAGTATTTAGCTTGATATTCCATATACTCCAGTTAACTGTGCAGTTACATTGAGTTATTACATTTTGAACGCAACTATCGTTTATGTAGTTAATTTTACTTTCATTTGATATATTTTCCATTTGAATGTAATTACAAACGCTGTTAACGTGTTTAAATTGCCTTTTAAGGTTTTCAATTATTTTAAAATGTGGCTGGTTCATTTTTTTCCTATATTTGTTCTGGGATAACGTTTATAAAATTTTAGGTAACGACTTAATTCAACATTAACGCAAAATTCGGGTTTCTGCAATATATTTTCAGTCGAGTTATTAAATTATGTTAATACAGTTTGCACGATGATTACATTTAGCGTGGTGATTTTACTCACTCTTTGAGCAATCTAAGCATTTCTAGAATAAATAAAATTTTCATTGTATTCAAAAGGCATTTTATTGCGTGAAGTGTATGGATGCATTTATAATTTAATTATTTCGTTCTATTTGAATGTACATTCTCAAAACATTGTGGTAAGTTTCAAGTTTATTTAATGGGCTTTCTTTATGGTTTTCGTAATTAAATTGGGGACCACACGGGACAATTATTCACTGGTTTTGGGTGTTGGAAAATTATAGCTCCATTATGAACAATGCCGGTAATAGCAA
>JAHWXV010135171.1:0-10938 GCA_024586415.1 Phrixothrix hirtus | reverse complement strand
GCGGTTAGCTACGAATTAACACATCGACAGCAGTTATTTGCATCTTTTTCAAAACCTTTCACTTTCAATTATAAGACAACTTTTAATAATTTGTTAAAACTAAATAACTTTTGTTGTTCATGTAATGTTAATACATCTTATAAAAAAGGACATTTTCAATTTCTATCATAAATAACGTATTGCGGCGAATTTACCTTTTTTGTAAAAAATAGAGAAACTACAAGTACCTCCTAGACTTTAATATATACCGTCTCTTTCTCAAAGTTTGAGCTGTTACTATTGCAATTTCGTTAAATTTTGTTCACCAATAACAAAGTTATAAACTTTTTAAAATAAGCATTCTGAGAACACGCCAAATTATCGCACTTTTTTGTAAAAAATTTATAACATTTACGAAATGGCTTAAGGTAACAAAACAAAACTTCTCAATTATTGTAACAAATGGTTTATTGATAAGCTGTAAAAATTACACAAAAATTGGCTTCGCCATTTTTGAATAAACTGGTTTGAAAGTGAACCGCCAATACTTACTATTTTAATAGTAGTAAATTTTGTAAGCGGTTTTGCAATGTCTGCAAATACACGTACAAATCGACGATAATAAGTGCATAGCCCCAAGAAACTTTGCAATTCATCTTTACCGTTTGTTTGTCGCCATTCTCGTACATACTGAATTTCCGCTAGATCAGCCGCAACACGTTTTTCTGATACGACATGACTTGCGTATTTCACTTTTTTTAGAAACAAGGGTAACTATTTCGTACTAAGCTGTAAATGTATGCTTCGTAGGTTTTAAAATACCCCTTCAAGGATTTGCAGGTCTTCATTGAAGGAATATCCGATAACTATGACATCGTCCAAGCATACTAGACATGTTTGCCAAGACAACCCTCTTAGGATCAACTCCATTAGTCTTTCAAACTTCGCCGGAACATTGCTCAAACCAAAGGGCATCACTGTAAACTGGCAGAGACCAGTTCCTACGAAGTATTCCTTTATTTCATGCCCAAAGTCGAAAATCATTTGGAGCCGGAAAATTTATCCAAAGTGTCGTCAATTCTGGTCAGAGGTTAGTTGGTTAGTTGTTCTTAGTCACATTATTTAAGCGAGGGTAATCCACACAGAATCTAGTGCTACCATTCTTCACGGGCCATGTCTTTGATTATCCTCCTTTCGTT
Organism: Phrixothrix hirtus; assembly: GCA_024586415.1. Lineage (NCBI taxonomy): Eukaryota > Metazoa > Arthropoda > Insecta > Coleoptera > Phengodidae > Phrixothrix > Phrixothrix hirtus. The sequence continues at coordinate 9,760 of JAHWXV010135171.1, read as the reverse complement.
CTGATAAAGATAGCTTCCTTGGTTGTTGACGTATTGCTGGATCATCTCTAGTATTCATTTTGTGCGTAACACCGTTTGTTCTGCCCTTTAAACCGTTATAAGTGGTAAATGTGTCCGCATATTGTTGTATCAATTGACTGGCTTTATTGTTTTGTTCATGGGATATACGGTTGTCCAAGACTACGCCTGTGGCACACAACTTTGATAAATTCTTTACAGGCAGAACCTTCTAATCGGCGTCTTCGTGCAGTGTACCGCAGATGAGATTGGTGCGCACATTCCTAATTAGGTGCCCTTGTTTAGAGTAATTTTGAATGTACTAACATTCATCAAGCGAAGAGATGTCGTTTTCTTGGTGTCGATTAACACCCTTTTAGCTAGAATACCACGGCTACTATTTATCTTGGTAGTTTTTAGAATTCCTACGCATACTGTGCGGAAGTCTTCATACAGTTGGCCAATAACTATAGTTTCACTTCTTGGCAATAAAGTTATCCCATTAGCTGGGATTATTTTTAGTGCGTGATCATCTCGTCGGGGGGTGTTCAGTAATTTTTCGTCAGCAACCCGTATGATGCAATTCTTCAAGTCTAAGGCAAATCACACTCAGATTATATCCACATCCAATATGACAACTTCCTCAATATGAGCTACCAGCTCGCGATGTGTATACTACCTACAACCGATCTAAATATCTATAATAACTTTATCATGAACGGTTGCATGGTTTCCTGTATTTATACGTAGTTGCATTTGTGAATGCAAAAATCTTTCATTCCCAACAACGTTTGGCTTCACTATTGTCTTTGTAGCGCCCATATCCAGCAACATTTAGCAAGGCAATTGTTTCCCCCGATAGTTTCATTAATGTAAATACTATCCAGTTTATGTTTTAACGATATCACTTGGACGATGTCTTCCAGGTCATGGCTAGCATAGATCGATGTTCATCCCTTCACATTGATGCGTTCCATGTTTCATAGTACACAATATTATTGGTGTGACTGATTGCAGCCTGTTGATAATGTTTTTGCATATGTCCCCATTTTCCACATTTCCAATACCGTACTCGTTGTCCTGTTGCTTTTAATAGTTTAATTATTCTTAACACTATTAATTTCAAACTCTGCTCTAGATATGTCTTTCTCAATGGAATGTACACGAACGCGGTCCTTCGATGCCTGCTTGACCGCTTCAAATTCCAGTGCACGAGCTAATGCGTGAGCAACGTTACGCAGACGTGCTAATCTAAGTTCCTATTGCGACTCGAAATGCCGAAGGTTTTCCACAATTTTTTACTCCTGAATTCGTTCAATGAAACTTTCTAAAGCCGTTGGGAATGCTAGTCACACTGGCTGTGTAAGTTCAGTTTCAAATCCCAGGGGATCCTCTCAAATTTTCTGCATTCGATCCCTTAATTGGGGACAGTAGACCGGTTGCAGAAGTTTATCTACAAATTGCATTTCCAACCGTGAAACGATGTAATCGAAATTATTCTACAGATATTCCGGCATGATTTGCAGAATGTCCAGAGCATCTCCACGTAGAGCCATTATTAAGGCAGTTGCCTTTTTTCAACAGTCCATCTATTTAATGTTGCAACTACCACGAATTGTTTACAGTAATTGGCCCAAGATGTCTTCCCGTCATACGTGGCTGCTTTCACGTGTTTTATAGTTCTTATTGTGGCATTCTGGTATGCATTCTTTTCCGATAAGTACTCATGAGAAACAGAGGACGCCTCCATCTTAGGCATTCTGACTATACAGTGAGGAGGATAAACTTTTGACGTACATCATACTTCTTGGTTACCTTCTTATATTTTGCTGACATCTCATTCATCAGTGATTTTGTATTTTTATCGGTATATCTAATCATCGGATACAGTGCGTTTGCAGTATCAGAACTCAGCATATAACTTCTGTATTTTACGCGATAGATCAAAACTGCTAAGAAAACTTAAATAGAAATGAGGTGTCGATTTAAAAATTATTATAATTTTTTTTATTGTCATCCACCACCAGAGGGTGATGCTCATCTTTTTTATCTTAAATAGCAGGATGCCCGTTTTTTGAGTTTGATAAAGATTATTTTCTCTTTCTAAAAATATAAAAAGTTTTTAATATTACATAACAAAATTTTTGAGATAAATATGTTCGAATATCTAAATCTTCCATAACATTATTAGCTAACTACCTTATGGTAAACTCAGAAATTAAATATTAAAAAAAATGGTAAAGAACACAGGAAAAGCAATATCAATTGCAATTGCAACGTTCTTTAGCATTTCTAATATGTATTTAACTTTTGAGTTCGCCCTAGGGCAATTAACCAGTAACGTTATGCAATATTTAGATATTTAAACGCATTTATCTCAAAAATTTTGTTATTAATAATACAAAATATTTACATTTTTAGAAAGAGAAGGAATCTCAATCAAATAAACTCATAACATGAGCATAATGCTATTTACGATAAAAAAGATGAGTATCGCCATCTGGAAATGGGTGGCAATAAAAAATTATAGTAATTTTTGAATTGACTCCTCATTTCCATTTAATTTTTTTTAACGATTTTTTGTTCCATCAATACAGAAGGTATATGCTAGGTGCTCATATAAGACAATTGACACTAGCTTCTAATTTATGAATACCCTGTGAATACACATTTTCAATAACACCAATGTAATGAACTTAGTCAATCATTTTAAAAGTCTTTATTCATCTTCAATAACTTATACTTTTACACGTATTCAACTTAATCTTTATTTTAGAGTGCAATAGTAATATTCGTTTTTATGTTTACATTTATTTATAACGGTTACTTAACAAGACAACGTTATTAGGAAAAAACTAAACCAAAGGCATTTAAAGTGCTATTTAAACAGGGTGTCCGCGATATAGAAAGCATTATTTAACACACATGTACCCAAGCCCTCTGTGAACATGGATCTGTACGAATTTTTAATCTAACGAGAAAAAAATTTTCGCGTAAAAATTAATCATGGATAGAGAACTGCAATATCCTTTACCACGAAACGTATTTAAAACATAAATATGACTGTTTTTATTGACAAAATATCATGTTTCCTTCACTATTAGAGTACTTTTTCGAGTCAAGATCGTCAGCTGTTTTAATAAAAAGTAGTCGGAACGTATTTCTTTAAATATATAAATTAGTTTGCTTGCATGTAGTAAAACACTATTACTTGTTAATTATAATTATTTACGCATTAATTATTATAAACTTATTTGATAAATATCTTAAATTGATCTAAGTTTTATTTCTATTAATTTATATGAACATAGTTTTCACTGAATATAGATTACGCAAAAGTTTAATGAAATTCATTTATCGTTTAGATTTTTAACTATTTTCACAAAATTTAAATTATACACAAAATAAGAGTGCTAATATTAATAATATGAAGATATTTTTTATCAAGAAAATTTAAAATGGTGTTAAAGCGGCTTTGTAAAAGTTATTTAGAAAAATGTGTCCGTATTCAATAGTACTGTAACAAGAATTAGAAACAATAAAAACTTAGTGGAAAATTCTAGAATTTTCTGGCACCTTCGTTATAATAAAATAGATGATGTAATCACCAATGACTCATTGCAGTAACCGATATATGTCAATTTAATTAGGTTAGCAATGAGTCATAGCATTACAATTTATTGCATCATTATTATGACTCATGTTATTCTTCATTAATTTAGAGCTTCTAGAGTTTTCCCTTTCTATATAAATAGCAGGTAAAATTCCCTTAGTTTTTAGTTCTTATTAGAATGTTGTGCTCTTAGTTACTGATATACCTAAATATATGTATATGTATATTAAATGTATATGTATATAAATATACATAAATAGAAATATTAACGTTAACAGTTAGTGTATTGTGAAATAAATATTTAAATAAATAAGGAAGAAAATAAATCTTTTCATTTTAAACGGTAATTAGCGGATATTCTTAATAACATATCTGGGAACATTCATTAATGAAATCACATGCGTCATACCGAAGCCGTCGTTCGGCTTTGGAATTAGTTAAAAAGCAGGAGCGGACTGAAAACTTTAATTGCAAATATTTCGAAAACTATGCAATTTAGATAAATAGTTTATAAACGTTTTTGTCGCGCATATTAAGATGCGCCTGCTGTTAAAGTAATGGGACTTGCGGACACCCTGTATAGAAATGTGCTATTCTGGAACATTTAGATATGTTACCCAAAATGCTGATATCATATTACGTCATGACTCATTTCTGCGGCCTTGAATTTATTTAGGTATCAGTTGCACTAATGAGTCATTCGTGATTGCATCATTTATAATAGCGCAATGGAATCTTTTGGAACATCGAGAATTTTCCATAAAATTACTGTTATCAAGTTTGTTACGGTATAATAAGTAGCAATAAAGCAGCGACTATGTGACTCAGGTAAAAACTTAAAAATCAAAATAAAATTTAAAATCACAATTTTTCAGTATAAGTTTAAACAGAAATTGTCACTTAATGGTCAAAAATAATTTTATAAAATTAGGTCGACTGAAATGTAAAAACTAATTTTTTTCAGTGCAGTATTTCAAGCTTATTTATGTAATTTAAATAAATATCATTGAATTCATTTTAATAAACTGCTTTTAAAACATAATTGTAACTTAGTGTAAATTATTATTATGTTTAATAGAATAATTACTATTAAGTATAGCTTGTAGTTGAATACAATACAAATCATTATAGGCAAAAACTATTCAAATAATAGATGAAACGCCCACTCTTGTTAAAAGCCCCAAAGAAGAAAACATAGCTATAAGTAACTCCTCAATAAACGTATTTTTGCACTTTCGGGACTAAAACGCCACTTTTGGTCACTTGTTTTCGTGACTAAAGCAACGCTTTTAATCTCAAGGGAATAAAATTTTACGTTAGTCCACAGGGAGATAAAGTAAATTTAATCTCGTTCACCATGGCAACAATCCAAATTAACCAATTAAAATAAACATCAAATCGAATTACTTCTAATTATACATAGAACTTACTTTTGATTTAACATTATTGCAATTTAATAAATTAAATAAACAATTATTTTCTTCAGCTGCATGACGAAAAGCCGTATTTGCAAAGGATGATAACGCAGAAGTCGTTGGTCTGTTAATCTCAGGTACTTCGTGTGAAGAATTTTATCTGAGATAACTTTTTTGTTACTCGTAGTTTTCAATGTATCCTTCCGCAATAGCTGCTGATTTCCAGCCCCATATCTCTTTAAAGCGTGTACAGTAGCGCCAGAATTCGCCAATAAAGAATGAGATGTGCGCTTAAAGTAATGCCCCGTATAAGATAATCCACCCGGTAAACAAAAAAGTTGCTATTTTTTGAGGTAGTCTTCCGAAAATGTTTTTGCCTACTGACTGAGTAGTACACTTAATATTTTTAAACCAAATAAATATCGTAAGTGAGGTGTCTCAACTTTTCGCAAAGCCATATCTTTCTTGCACAATTCAACTAGATTAATAGAATTTCTTTCTGAATTCATTACGATAAAACTTCTATCGATTTCATTTTTGGTATTTTTAATATTAAATAGGATTGAAGATCCTAAATCAGTAACATAATTTATGGACAATTCAAGTTACTCATTCCCTCTGCAAGCCCCTGTCACATCTCACATAAGCGCAACCTACAAAATTATCTATAGAAAAAACGCTCATGTAAAATGTTTCTGAATGTAGTTACTTTAATCATTAAATATTTATCATCTGGAGCTTCCATTAGGAACCGATTAACTTGCCCTTCTATTAATATTTTAGACTTTTTAGGTTTACATGAATCGTTTTTTCTTTTTAAAAGTGATAACAGCTTACTATACTTGCTAATATCACTGTTGTGTTTGACGTTAATCATTGATTTCAGCATCGAATAGTGCAACCAAAGAGTAGACGCACGATGTAAGTTTGATTTCTCATGAAAGTACACCATCAATGACTTTTCATCATACTTTTCAAGCTTTTTCTTGTAGTTCCATTTTAAAAATAGTTCATATTGCTGTTGATACATTTTTCTCAATTTTTCTGGTAACAGTTCTTTCGTAGCCTCTTCAACGGCCTTATCTATATCAAAATTTTCGAATTGATTCATTTTATTGCTTCAAAGGTTGTAATATTTATAATAAGCAATAATATAAAATGGCCAATCAATTTTTGCATATTTTTGAAAACGCTACTATAGCGATTCATAAATTTAAATAGCATTTACCATGGAGCATACATTGGTAACTCAAATTATTGATCAATATTAAAAGCATATGATTTTACTGTCTTCGACCCTGTGTGCAAAAAGTAATGTATATACCACGGGACTGAAGTGCTTTTTAAATCCCTCGAGAGATTATTTCTTGAGCGACATCGAGAGAAATAAGCTTTCTCAAGAAAATAAGTGGCACTTCAGTCCCATGGTATATAATATACTATTATTTAGTTCTGTACATGCTTTTTCGAAAATAGCAATATTGCATGTCGTTTTTAACCTAGACTAGATACAGATAATCACTAATTACCCAAACCATTGCTTTACGCTAGAGATGCAACTTTAAATATGTTAGAGCATAAATGTGTATGCATAAATATACACAACGTGTGGAAAGCGGCGAGTATCGCATAGGGAAATCTATAAGAACGAATAACAAAGAATAGTTGGCTGCGTTTATGGAAACAAGATGGGTGGAATTGTTACTTGCCTGGCTGTATTATTCTTATCAAGCACGTAGAACGTAATGGTCTCAGGTTACATTATCTTGCAGCGTTTAGTTGTACATACGTAGCATTTCTCTGAGTAAAGATGGATTATTTTATGGTAGAAGAGGTATAAATAACGAAATTGTATTATAGTGGAATTTTGCAAGATTTTATTAAATAAACGTAACGAAAATCTCAGTTTATTAACCAGTCTTTTATTTACAGATGAGTCCTCTTTTTATTTACACGGACAGAATATAACTAACTCGCCTGTAATTAATTAATTTCTAATATAGTTTTAAATTGCATTAAATAAAGATGATATAAACGCCAGACTTGAAATTTTGCAGTAACTGTGACGTGCATTGAAATAAAACCATTTGGCAATTATTGTTAGTACAGTAGATCAGCAATATATCCATTTCGATGCAGAGCTCATTTATTTCCATAGTGTATATATTGTATATATATTTTCATTAGAAAACAGAATGCAAATGTAAAAGTTTGAAACATTTTAAATTTAAAATAATGTAAGCTAAATAGTATTGCTTTCAAAGACGTAATTTAGATGAGTAAACAATAATGAAAGAGTTGACTTACGGATGTGATAAAAAGTATATGGAAGTTTCCAACATAAAATACTAAATATATTACACACTTGAAGGTACTGAAGAGCAACTATGAAAGTAATAATAAAAGCGAGACTTCGTAAGGTTATGCAGCAGTAATGTTATATGTACACTAAAGAACTTTAACAAATTTCATTCATATATCTGCGCATCAGCAGAAGTTTAGTGGATGAAAAGCTATAAAAACTATACGAACGACAAGATGTGCTGCTGAGGTATAACTAAATATAAAATGGCGAAACTGTGCAATTCTTCAGTATTAAAATTATTAAAAGATAAAAGTTAAAATATAAGCAAAAAATGTATAAAAGATAGATGTATTAGAAATACCTTATTATTTTGTTAAAAATTGCGACTAGAACGACGCATTCTAATCTTATTCAGGTAATCATTACTTTAAATGTAAACACAGTTAGCATTGTAGAATCTATCTTTTTGACAACCACACTTAGGCACTTTCTCTCTATTTCTTCGTTTCTATCATAGCGATACCTCCGTAATATTTTCGAATAACTGTCCCCGAGACCGTCCTGAAAATTAAAATTATCGATAAAACCCTCATGTCATAATACAGTATTATTATCAGCTTAATTCACGATAGTAATATTTATAAACAAAAGGCAATGAAGAAGTAGTGTTCTTAATTAGTAACTAAAATATCATTCGGAAGTACACAATTCATTTCACAGTACCGATGTATTTAAAATTCAGCACAGAAAACAGAACTTATCATGTGTAAATTTCTTATCCATTGAAGGTGCAACTCGTAAGCATTTTCTGTAATCTTCTTGAAACGACCGTAAAAATTTTGTTCGCAGTAAGCTACCTTCCGTACCTTCCATGCCAATAAACATGATTTTGTAGTGGTAACAAAATTTCTCTAAAAGGAATTTTCATGGTTAAACATAACAACGAACCTATCTTGAACTATTCAAATATGTTCTCACCTTACAACTTTTTCTACGTAAAAGTGTCAGTTTTATATTAATTCCATTTATTTGCAAACATGCACTATACGTAGCTGTTCACATTTTATTCTATTTATTTAGAGATACTGATAATAAATTAGAAATGATGCATTTGTTTGAAAAATCTTTTGCATTGCAATGTTTGAAATTTCTTGTTAATAAGCGTTCATGTATCATTTAACTTTGCAAGGTTACACAAAAAATAGTTTTATAACTTTCCTTTATTGTAGAAGTGAGTCTTTTTGAATCCTTACAGATACGTGACCATTTATAAACGCACTTTATGTCATTTATAAAGCAAATCTTAGAAACGTTAACCATTCAGTTCATAATTATCTTCTATAACCTTGCATTTTATGCTGTAACACACGGCGTTCCTTTCTTGCAAAATTTTGTTGAATCTGTAGTTGTATCGATCAGTAGTTGACAAGACGGCAAGTTGCCCATGTTTCTATCATGCACGTACCCTCGTTTACTGAATACCTTAATAATTAAATTTTGAGTAACGAAGATATATGAACTCAATGCATCAATAAATATTTAAACGAGTTTAAAGTGTGTTGAATTTCATGTCTCTCTAAGGAACACGGTTACTAAAATCGTTTGCTCTACGGGCCAGTTGCGTAATATCCCTTGCTGGTGCTACTTTAACCAAGCGTATTAACCATCATTAACATCAAAGGATTGTTTCAGAATTTCTAAATAAGTCATTGTCCATTTCTTCGCTAGAAAAATTACTTTTTTGAAAATTAGTAAGTGTATGGTTATAGTCAAACATTTGTGTAAATTTAGTGCTAAAGTTTGATATTCTTTCATTAAAACTTTTGTTTCGTTAATTAAGTAGGGGAGGTTTACCGACACCTCCTTTTCCGCTCATCTTTATGTAAGGATTGTGTTCATCATTTTTGTTATTGTTAATAAATTACTTAAGTACTGTTCATTACATCGCTGGCCATACAAAACTGTTAATTAGAATTTTATATAACTGTTGATGTAAACTATTTCCATGCATTTTACTTGCAATATATCGTTACTTGTTTTTTACATTTTCCTTTTTTGATTTTGTTTATGTCTTTTAAGAAATATTAGCAATTAAGTTAAATAGTAAATAAGATTATGTAACTGTGGAGCGTAACTAACACTTGTAATAATACGTTCTACACTCTGATTATGACGTTGATAACTATTTACTGCTCTTTAATTTATTTCTGGCTGCATAAATTCCAATCTATAACACCTGACAGATACAGGGTCAGAGAGGTCCTCGACAAATTCAATTTTACCATATTTTTGTCACTTACCTAATGTGACGAGCAACTGCAGCGCAATAAAAATATATTTAATTAGATACAAGTATAACTTGCAGAATATATATATATATATATATATATATATATATATATATATATATATATATATATATATATATAT
>JAHWXV010135169.1:0-22742 GCA_024586415.1 Phrixothrix hirtus | reverse complement strand
CAAAGGATAATAACGTTGTTTAATAGGCGCCGCTGTAGTACGTATTTCGTGTTCGATTAAATCGGTTCGGCCTAAAGCGTTCGATGTGTTAAAGACACCGCAAAATAGCAAATATTCTAGTTTTTCGATCTGATCAGGAAGAAGAGATAATTTACAATGAATCGCCGAAAGATCAGTCACAATAGGTTTACCAAAATATCATTTGTTGTTCCTCAAATCGGGTACAAATCCCCAAATTTTCCAGAAGTCTACACCCAGTATCAAAGTTTGATTAACCGAAGGCACAACCAACACCTCAAGTGCCTTCACGGATCCTTCAATACGGAAAGGCAGATTAACTGTCCCCAAAATCTCGCAATCAATTCCATTTGCGACGGTATACGATGCTAAAGATGAAGTGCGCAAAGGCAATCGTAGGTCACCCAAAATTCGCCAACCTGGGCCCCCAAGAATTGTACGAGAAGCGCCAGAGTCCAATAAACCTAAAAAATTATGACCAATTATGCCACGGGAGGCGTGACCAACATGACAGCGGTACGCAAACAATTTACAACAAATTGAAATAATAAAGAATTCTTTGCCTAGAATTACCCAAACGGAACTCTAATAATTTACATTTGGCAACTAAATGCATTAAATCAATACGAATTTTACAGAGAATTCATAAGTGAATTTTAAACCGTTACATAGTGAAAGTCAGTTTCGTTTTTAAGGATATCTGTTATGCCTTTGTTGAGCAGATGTGTCTGGAGAGGTTGTAGTTGGCCCTGTATAATGTTGCGGTCTAGTATTACGTATTTTGGTGCCCCAGTCTGTCCGCAGTTGCAGTCAGATGTTTGTGTACTGTTGATTTTGTTAAAGTACGTAGGGTACGGTCCATGTCCTGTTAAAAAGTGTATGAGTACTCTGGAGGGGCAAACCTGCCTAATACGCGTACAAAATCTGACATCCGGTATGAATTGGTGTATCCTTCTACCATTGTTCTTGACACTTGTTCAGTATATGTTCTGTTTTGTCAGATTTTGTAGTGGCACTTACGACTAATATTTGTTGAACCTTGTCTATGTTGCATTTTTTAAGCCAATACCTGGGCACTGTTCTCTTTATTTGTAATACGGCTGATGGGATGCCCACAACGACCAAATTGGAGTCAAGTGACGTATTCCCGAAAGCACTGGTCAACCTGAGTACCGCGCCTGTTTGTGTGGAGTTGATCTTTTTCTAAACTGAACCAATACTTACTCGTTCTACCCAGATACTGGCAGCATATGATATGATAGCCATTAGTATGTTGTTTAGGTATAATCTAGCGCTTATCAGAGGGATGATGAAGTCTTTTTGCGCTCTTGCTATCTTCTGTATAATGTTGATCCCTTTTCCACAGATGTTGATTGTATGTTGAGTAAAGTTTTGCTTTCCATCGATTGTTCTCCTAGTGCTTTTGGCTCTTGACATCTTGTGTATATCCAGTTTAATTACTGAGTCCTTCTGCATGGTTCCCCTCACCAGGGTATATGTCGTTTTTTTAGATGATATTTTGAGTTTGACCTCTGAGTACCAGTTTTGAATCTTTACTAGCGTGGCATTAAGTTTCATTTCTAGGTCTCTTCTAGTTTCGGCTTCTAGGCGTAGTGCCAGATGGTTTGAATAGACTACAGTTTCGAAGATGGTGTCGTCTGCTTCTAGTACCAGGAGCAGGTCAAGTACAATATTCCAGAATAGTGGACCACAGATGGAGCACTGTGGGCAATCTTTTGTGAGTTTTTTGGTGACATTTAGGTGAATGTTTGTGATCGTTGCGTATCTGTCCTGGCAGTAGCTTCGTATGCATTTGATGATGTCGTTTGGTGTGTGTAATCCCTGGAGTCTGCGGATGAATTCAGGAATCCAGAGATTATCGAAGGCACCACTGAAGTCTATGCATACGAGTACTGTATAGTTGGAATTGCTGTTTCTGATGGAGCGTATTAGTCTGTTTATTGCATCTTCAGGCGATCTACCTTTCCTGAACCCGTATTGTGTGTGTTGCTGTAGCCAAAGTTCGTGACGTGTAGTATAACTCTTTGATTAAGGATTTTTTCTTGAAGTTTGCCTAGCGTGTTTAATAGGCAGATTGATCTGTGTGATTTCGTAATTTGAGGGTCTATCCGTTGTCCCTTTTTCATAACTATGACGTTTGCACCTTTCCAGATGTTTGGGATTTAACCTTGCCGTAGGCATTCGTTAAAGATACAAGTTAGTATGGGAGTAAGTTGAACTTTCAGAACCTTTAGAACTTCATTTTTGATTTTATCAGGTTCGGGAGCTTTTTGATTTGAAAGTGTGTTTATGGCGTCGCATATTTCGGTGGCAGTGATGGGTGGTGAAACGTTTTGCTTCGCCACAGCCGAGTAGATTTGTTCTCATAGTAGTTTTTGGGAACTATTGTCTGTGGGAGTAAGTTATGAAAGAGATATGTAATGATTTCTGTAAGTACCGTCCTTTTTGAATAAAGTGTTAATCTCTGTTGCTGTGTTTACTTTGTCCGCCGCAATCTTGTAGGGAAGCCCCCAAGGGTTTGTTGTTAACTGCATCTCTGCGAATTCAATCCATTTAGATACTTTGGTGTTGTATATTTCATTTACGTAGTTTGCTTTTAAATCTCTATATCTCTGTAGAGCTACAATTCGAAGATCGGGAGTTACGGTAGTTCGTTTTTTTGGGGGCTTTTCTAACTTGTCGTTTAAGGTCTGTCAGGTGGTTGTTCTAAAAGGTCGTCTTTGTTCGTATGTTCAGGTAATGTGTCGGAATGGCAAGATCCATTGCGTCTGTTATAAAATTTGCAATATTTTTTGCGTATTCGTGTATGTTGTCGTTTACATGTATGAATGGTGATGTATTGTAGAAATTTTGTAACGCTGTTTAGTTTACTTTCTGTAGTTGAGTAGTCATTGGGGCGATATGGACACCCCCCACCACCACTCCTTTTGGCCCCCCCCACCTGAGAACGAACACGCTTCGCTCGCGAATTCCCGGCAGGTCAACGCCCTGAATCTTAAGGCGTTTCTGATAAGGCTAACTAAGCGGTAAGGTTAAAGCACCGGCCGATAATAAGGAGGGCGCGGTCTTTAGCATAGGAGGTGCACTTTAATATACGGTAAATAATTAGCCCCAAATAGCGCTTTATCAATTACCAAAGGCGATCTAAGCAGTGACCACCTTAGCACATGAATAGAGATAAGACGAATTCTAATTACAGCGGAACATCGATAAGGGAACTCGTCGAAGGCAGTGGTACTTTTACGGCCTTTAACTATTACAGAAATTCAATCTTTATGAAAATTAAAATAGCAGTATGTTAAAGTTGATAAGAACCTTATGAAACGGCGCTTCCAGGTCAACGCTTGACCAATCAGATGCCGACTACGTAGCGCGCGAATTTGAGGTTAATGTCCTAGAGGCTCGAAAACACTTGGGCCACCCCTTCGTTAGGGAATGCCCGTCTAGCATCTTACGGTGCTCGGGAACGTCCACCCAACATCTTAAGACGAATATCTGAAGGCGTAAGGCGTACCACTCCGATAAAAATAAAAGACAAGACCCTGGGCAGATACCCGCTCTGATAAATTTGCAAAGTTACGATACATTAATATATAGGGTGCTATATATATAATAGGTAGCCAATTTAATTATTCGCATCTTATTTCAAACCTGAGCGAGCCTAAAGACACCTTCGGCTATTTTAAATTAATCGCGTTCTTTAAATAAGGTCGAGATAAAACGCTTTAATTATTTATCAATTATTTAAAACACACGCAGGATAACGTCACGCCGACACACACACAATGTGACAAAGAAATAGTAAGGATTTTGTTGTAAAACGCTAGTTGTAGCAAAAATAAAGAAGCGCTTCAATAATAGCGTAGGAAATGGATAACGCTACACACAAACATATCTTCATTAATTATTATGTTTTTACTAAATTACAAACATTCACAACATGAAAGAATTAAATTCCAAATAAACAATTAATGTTAGTTAGGATTTATCTAAAATTATTTCGATCGTTGTTAAAGGCGTAAATATTTTGTAGGGATAATCTTAAATAACAAAAATGGCGTTGCGTCTTATCAATAATAGGTATATAAATTACTTAAAAAGCATTTGTTAAAGTCGTAAAATTTAATATTTGGAAATATTTAAAAAATAGTTTAAGCAAATTAAGTTATGGTTAAGAATAGAAGTTGCGGAAATATCACTAGATAAGTTAAAGGTGTAAAATACAGAAATATTTTTGTAGAGAAATAATAAATAAAAATTTAAAAATAATCAATTACACACCATTAGAGAGGTTAAAGGCTCGAGATCTTAGAGATAAGCGTGTCTTGCAGATAAGGTGGCCGCTTAAACACCTATCAGATAACGCTCGGCGCAAATTTAGTATAATAAGAATGAGGAAATAAAAAATAGAGCTGTAAAGATACGGCGGCGGAAATTGATAAATTATTTTAGCTAAATGTTTGTATTTGTAAGCAAATAATAAATAAAAAAAAATCGTATATAAGAGCATCAGGTACCCCCCTATTAGAGACTTCAACGGCCAAGATCTTAGAGATAAGCGTGTGTTGCAGAGATGGAGTTATCTTTGAACACCTATAGCAAAAGCATACCTTCAGATATAAATAATTAGCTCGCAAGTAGATAGGCTTATCAGCTGACTATGTACGCGGCCTACATATTTCAAAAGCATAAATTGTTAGAGCATTTTTTAGCACAAATTTATATATACGATTAAAAAATTACCATTTTCGGCAGCAATAGCATTGAACAGAGCCCTTTTCTAAATTAATAAATATTCATAAATTACTAAAAAGTTTCTAGAATTATTACCTAATATTAGATTGAAGGATCCTCTCTAAAGATGCAAAGGCAGCCGCTTTAGCCCGATATTCATGTTAGCAATTAAAGTAAGAATTAAAAATTTAAGGGCGGTTAGCTTCTAAAATTATTAGATAGTCGCTAAAATTACCTGCTGAAAAACAAATTCGTAACAAGAGGCATATAATCAGGTAATTTAGACTTCGAGAATAAGACTAAAGGTGCAAAATGATTTACAAAATACAATAACTAAATACTTAAAGTTCATAAAACGCGGCTTTATTTTTACCTAATATTTTCCGCCAACGCTCAAAACCCTGTATCGGGCAAAAATTACAAACTATGAAATATAGGTGAATTTAAAATTCGTAAACTGTAAAACTGACTAGTGGAAGCGGGAAAATGGATAATTAGGCACATATGTACCAAAGACATCAGCCTCGTGCACCTAAACTACTTTTATAATAAGCTGCGTAGTGTTACAAGTATGACTGAAAAGGTTAAAGCTCGATAACACGTCTCAACCTATCTAGAATTCGCGGAAGTTGAGATGACGCAACGTTTCTTCAGATATAATTCTCAAACGGAATCAATAGTGTAAATTATGTAAAAATAGAAACAATTCTAATAAGTTTTATAAAAGCGGTGTAATGCGCATACAAATTCTATTAAAATCCTAACAAGGTTTAAAATATTAAATACCCACACAAATTCTAATAAACTTTACATTTACATATATTTAGAATGTAAAAGCGAAACTGCGACGCTATATAGTAAATGTACGATAAAATTTAGGAATTATCCAAGAGAGATGTTAGCGCCGTCTAAGAATCGGCACGACTAAAGGAGGAGTCCTTTCGCGTAGTAGTGCAAAAGGTCGAAATTGGCACGGGTGCAAAGACCACGAGTGCCCTTGTGCTTCGATTTACCTGTAATCATATGCGAAAATGTAACTTCTAGCCGCAAAATTTAAATTTTCATGTATTCTTATGGAAGAACAGCACAAACTTAAATAGTGGGGGCGTCTAAGGCACTCATAGATCTACGCTATTCTATCGGAGGTACGCGCGCATGAGTAGGTATAAAAGGCAGGTGGCGACGGGTCTTATTCATTAGTGCCTTCTAACGTGATTGTAATAACAGCTTATCAGAGAGTTCTTCTAATTTTAAATATTATCAAGTGTCCGCATTATCAAACAGGTAAATATACAATTCTTTATTAATTCTGTTTGCTTAAAATATTACTTAGCAAGCAAATATTGATGCTTAATGTTTAAAATATTAAATTTTTTCCATTTAACTTATACTACGAAGATGTTAACTGAAGAAATTCTACAAGCTTAACTTATTTAGCACGCAAATATTAATGCTTAAAAATATTATTTAGCACATAAATATTAATGCTTAAAATATTTTTTGTTGCGTACGATACTTATAATTACTGCTACAAGAAGGCGTTTTGTTTTAGCAGAAATAGATAAATTCATTATTATCAAGGATGTCTCCAAAAAGGTGCAACGTTTTGGCGTCGTAGGTAGAACGCTGGAGTTTAAGATAAGGCATGTACCTACCGATGCCAAACCAACCAGCTGAATTAAAGAGGACGTTGAGGCGGTGGTGAATAAGGGACTGGAAGAATTGGGACCTCTGGATCAGGTGGGAATTACCTGCTATTCCAAGGACTATGCCAGAGGCCAGGGGTGGATGCGCTTCCGACCCGTGTCCGAATTAAAAATTAAAGATGTGTGGGATAAGATTTCGGCCGTTTATCAGTCCAATTCAACTGGTTTTAACACCGAGACCTTCTATCTCGGAATTACGGCAGTGGAGATGCCTGCGGATAGAGGTTCTCGATCTAATAAATTCAACAACTTTGACGAGGAGTGCGCAAACTGTAGGGGAATAATTTCCATCAAAAATAACGATCACTTGTGTCTGCCTCGTGCTCTTACTGTTACTGTCGAGAAAGCTCGGTGTACGATACCTGAAACGGGCGCGGACATTCCGGAACTTGAAAAATTTCAGAACGCTCTTACAGAATTCAATATTCTCGTTTATGAATATAATTCCAAAGGGCGCGACGTATTTTCGAAGGTGGCCGCTCCAGAAAAAATTTAAATTTACTTAACCATGCCGGGCACGACAACGTAATAACGTCACTTACAGCCGCATTTTGTTGTAGTTACTATTGTGAAGAATGCAAGATTCCGTATAATAGTAGGAACCATCATAGGTACGGAGACATGAGCTCGGGCTGTTATCAATCACCGGCCTGTTCGCCGCTAGAAGTAAAAATATCGTGTGCAGACTGCAAGCGCTCGTTTAGAGGTCAAACCTGCTACAATAACCACGGGAGACCCGGCTCCCACGAAAAAAGCAGCGTGTGCGTCGAAATACACAGATGCGAGTTGTGCTTTAAAACAGTGAAGGCCTGTAGAAAGCACGTCTGCAGAGAGGTGTTTTGCAATATTTACGAAAAACATGTTGCGCAAGACCATCGCTGCTACATTCAGCCTGATACAGGTAAACCTAACGCTTTCGACCTGCTTTTTATTTTCTACGATTTGGAGACGCGGCAGGAAAAACAGCTTGCGGATGGTTCTTTCTTGCACGAGCCCAACTTGTGCGTATTTAAGCAATGCTGCAACGCGTGGATAGATACCGACAAATCCGTTTGTTCAAAGTGCGGTCTGCGTCTTCAGGTGTTAAAATGTGATGACGTAATTCAACTGTTTATGCTTTACATTTTAACAATCCGTAAAAAGTTCAAACGGATGGTCGTAATGGCTCACAACGGCGGGGGATCTGACCACCAGTTCGTATTAAATTACGTACTGAATAAGACCAGCCTAATACAAGAGCTGATTATGCGCGGAACAAAGTTAATTTTAATGTAGCTGGGAAAAGTCAAATTCCTCGACTCGCCAAATTACTTCCCTATGGCTCTTAGCAGCTTGCCTAAAGCGTTCGAGTTGACAGAGTTGAAGAAGGGCTATTTTCTACATTTATTTAACACCCTGGTCAACCAACATTATGTAGGACCCATTCCGGCTCTAGAATATTACGACCCCGACAACCTTAAGACGGACGCACGAACAAAGCTACTGAAATGGTACAACGAGCAGCTCTCTTCGAACATCGTTTTTGACTTTCAAAACGAGCTGGTTGAATATTGCATTTCTGACGTCGATATTTTGACGGCCTTCAGCCTAAAGTTTCGGCGTGAGATGCTTGAAACCACGAATGTTTACTCCTTCACTGAAGCAACAACAATAGCTTCCGCCTGTAACAAGGTGTACAGACGTAATTTTCTGAAGCCAAACGCCATCGGAATCATACTTAAGAACGGGTACAAGTGGACGGACAACCAATCGAAGGTCGCACTTCAATGGCTCGTTTGGGAGGAACACCGGTGAGGAATAAACATCCGGCACGCAGCCAAATACCGGGAAGTCGTGGTTGCAAGCGTAAAGGTAGACCGGTATTGCGACGAAACAAGGCAGGTGTTTGAATTTTTCGGCTGCTTTTACCACGCCTGCCTGTTATAAGTATAACAAGGGCGAGCTGATGTACGACGACCCCTCAGTAACCCTGGATAACAGGTACGAAGCGACTGTCGCCAAAACAGAACGATTAAGGGAGCTGGGGTACGAGGTTGTGGAGATGTGGGAATGCCAGTTTCGTTGGTTATTAAAAGACAACAATGAGATGCGCAATTTCACATCTTCACACCCGCTTCTCGCACAAACCCCGCTCTTGCCTCGCGGCGGTTTTTACGGCGGTCGTACAGGAAACTGCGTGGTATTTTACAATATAAAAACGGACGAAAAAATCAAATACGTCGACGTATGCTCTTTATACCCAAAATTTATTTGGGCGAAGAGTTCTCCTCGCTGTCGCTACCATCTACGACGTGGCTAATAAAGTGTAAGATCCTGCCGCCGTAAAATTTATTACATCCCGTTTTATCGCAAAAAATGAACAACAAACTCATGTTCGTGTTGTGTCGTGCTTGCGGTGATGCGGAAAATCTAGACTCGTGCCGCCACGATGTAGAGGAAAGCTCGTCAACAAGTACCTGGGTTGTTGACCAGGTGGTTAAAGCGCTCGAAACGGCATACGTAATGCAGGAGATATACGAAATTTGGTCCTACGAGGCACGACAGTTTTTAACAAATCCACCGGCCCGAACGGCTTATTCACCTAAATGATGAATAAGTTCATCAAAATTAAGCAAGAGTCGTCCGGGTGGCCTAAGAATTGCCGCACCAAAGAAGAAAAGGATCGGTATTCGAGAGGTTATTGGAAAGAGAAGACGTCAGGCTGGAATTTACGCAAATTTGCGAAAATCCTGGTTTACGTTGTCTGGCCAAACTTATGCTCAACTCGGTTTGGTGAAAGTTTGGTCAGCGGGAGAATCAGCGAAGACGAAAATTATTAACGAGCCGAGCGAACTTTTGAACATGCTCTCGAATCCGGCGTACTTTGTTAACGCCCTACTGCCTGTTAACGAAAGCGCACTCATAGTAACGTACGAAATGGCGGAGGAATCGTTCACCGAGCTTTCAACGGTTAACTTAGTTCTAGCTTCATACGTTACGGCTCTTGAGGGCCTAAAACCCTACAGCTGCCTAGAGCAGCTTGGCGACAGGGTCCTGTATTACGATACCGATTCAGTAATATTTGTTTCAAGGCTGGGTGGGTTTGATGTTCCTACAGGCGAGTTTGTCGGGGGCTTAACTGACGAACTGGAACGTTTCGGAGTCGGTAGCTACATTACAGAGCTGGCGTCGGGCGGGCCAAAGAACAACACTTTTGAAGCATGGTCTACAAAGGATCACTAATTTAAAGTATCGTGTAAAGTTAAAGGTGTTCTCAAACACACGCCGCGTCCTAACTGGTCAATTTCGGTAAAATAAAGGAAATGATCTTAAAAGGCATAGAGCCGTATTATGTAAAAACAAAGCAGATACGTAGAACTACAGAGTACGAGATAGTTACGCGGGAAGAAAGCAAAATTTATAGGCTAAATTCAACAAAGCGCAGATTTATCGACCATTATTCTTCTGTACCCTACGGCTACAAAAGACGCCGTTCCAACAACGGAGAAACTCTACTCGCAATCTAAATTATTTTCAAAATCTGCAGCCACCCGATTTTTCAAAATTTTCATGTTTTCATAACTAAATCCTCAGACATTCGATTTTTCACAATTTGCATGTTTTCATAACTAAATCCTCAGACATTCGATTTTTCAAAATTCTCACAACTAAATCCGCAAACAGCAGATTTTAGTTCAGACGCTGTCGGCGTACACGCCTCTGGCCGCCCCCACCACCACCTACCTCTTCATTTTTCAAAAACCATGTAGGCGTCAGAAGATTTCACACCCAAAACAGTTTGAGACATCGTTCCTAGAAAAATGGAGAAAACAACGACACCTTTGCTGTCAATACAGTTTAAGCCTGTTTGGGATGAAATAGTTCTCTAGGTGAAAGGCCGCAATGTTCGCTTTGGTTCCACAAATCAAAAATATTGCGGAAATTTCTTGAGCGTAATTGTGCGTTTTAAATATGTCGATCAGGATAATTTTGTAAAGATTGAAACCGAAAGAATAGTTGTGCCTTCTAGCAAAAATGTACAAGAGTTAAGAATGACTACCGAGGAAGAAGTTTACAAGTTACGAGCTTTTGAATACAGAGGAGGCGATCTGAACGCTGTAGTTCTTCATATCTGCTACCTACGCATATTTCCTGGAAACAGCTAAATAAATATCGAACCGTCCTCTGACCCAGTTACGACGATTCAAATAAACAACAAAGTGTACAGCATGAACGAAGACTGTGGCTTAACTTTCCTCGAAGAAAAAGAGGAAGAGCTGCCTAGGTACAGGTGGCATAACGATAAACTATGGTCGGGAAAGAGTTCCGAAGCCCAGGTAGAAAAAGACAAAATTTCCAAGACGTCTGCTGCAATACTACAACAAACAAACAGTAGTTGTCTTTCGTTGCACGAGATAAAGCCTTTTGCCAAGAAAAGAAGGTGTACTGAATGCTACAGAAAGCTGGCTGTTCAACACGGCAGAAACGTCGCTTCACTAAAGTCTAAATTTGTAAAACTCAGATGCGAAGAGTGTGCAAAAACATATTGCAAGCAATGTTTCCTTAACAAATACTCAACATCCAATCCCGTCAAAGAAGCACCCTTAAGGAAGAGGCCGGGTTATTAAGATTTGTAATGACGTATAAATGTAAATAGGCGGGCAACGGCTGAAGCCTTGTATTTGAGTTTTAAGTTTAAGTGTATCGATATCAAAATAAAAGTGCATTTTAGTTTTAAGTTTAAGTGTATAGATAGTTAAACAAAATAAAAAATATATAATGGTATAAGCCTTTTATTGATGTAGCATGAGCACCCTTCAGCATTAGCGTATAAGTTTACAGCAGCCAGACCATCTCTTAGTTTTAACAAGTATTTCGTCAACTTTTCTTCAAGTCTGTTTAACAGGTTTACAGGTTTTACAGGTCTATTTTACAGGTTTAAAGGTCTTTCTACAGGTCCGTTTTATAGGTTTTACTGGTCTGTTTTACAGGTTTTGCAGGTATTTGTACAGGTTTGTACAACTTAGGTGACAGCTGTGTATTATTTGGGAACAGTTTAGGTAACAGCTCTGTATGATTTGGGAACAACTTAGGTGAAAGCTCTATATTATTTGGGATCAAATTGGGTTCTCGGTGTCTCGGTGAACCTGTATTATTTATTGCCTAACCGTTAGACGTCCCTCACCCGTCTTTCACCTAACTGATAGACGTATATCGCATGTCTCTCACCTAGATATAGATGTCCCTCACCTGTTTGTCAGCCGTGTGCCAAATACCCATTAAGAGGACGGAATCTGTTAGTCGCATGTCTGTCAGACGTATGTCAAATATCAAATGGCTGTCTGTAACCCGTGGGCGGCGTGTCTTGTTTTGCACACAGCTTCTGGGGAGGAGTTCATGATAGATACAAAATGGGATTTTCTTTGATGACAATGTAATGAAATTTTTAGCTTCTAAGGATTCCACCGTTTTATAAAAATACTTTTCCGCAACTCTGGGCGGCTTTGGTATTAATCTAAGTTCTTAATCAGTGTTGTCGGTTGAGAGCTTATATAACAGTTTGTTACGGTCTGTTATATATTTTTGCAAATAGCTTTTTTAAAACTCGTCCAATTTATCTACATCCCTGTATATACTTTACTCAAAACGCACATTAAACACGGGCTGATTCACTCTTAATTCATAGTTTTCGACACCTACGCATCACTTTTTAAACCTGACAAATTATTCTACAACCCGTATTGTACGGTTTCACTCACAATTCGCCGTTTTTTGACACCTGCGCGTCGCTTTTTAAAAATATATAGAGGTTTACAAACAAAAAATAATTTAAATGTTTTCAATGGCGAAGAAGTTTGTAAAATGACGCATTTTAACGAAGCTAAGTGGATATGATATCTAGTTATATTTCCGCTGGAGCTCTATTTTTAATAAATATCATTTTATTTACTAAAATACCGAGCTGTTTTTTAAATATTTCAACTTATTGAATTTATATCTGCAGGCCTTCCGTATTTTACGAATTTGTTTCAAACATTATATTCAAGATTTTCCCTACAAAATGTTTACGACTTTAACATCGATTTTCTAAATTATTATCGATTTCTACAGCTGTTATTTTATTTTTATGCATTGATAAGGTGCTTGAAGTGCCTAGTTGTTGTAATTTGAATTTGGCGTTTTCATTTCTAATTCAGAATATATGGCGTTTATTTTTGCTAGCTGTTGTTTTAAATATTGCGGCTTGTATTTTGTAAAACCTTTTTTACTTTTAGCCAGTATTATTCACAGGTCTATGTATTTTGTAATCTTTTTAGCACCTTTAGCTCTAAGTTACCTGATTATTTCTAACCGTATGGCTCTTTTATACCTAACTCTTGTTTACGAATTTATTTATCAGCAGGTAATTTTAGCGACTACCTTATAATTTTAGAATCTAAGCGCCCTTGTTTAAAAGCATTCTTTAAATTTTTAATTATTGCTTTAATTGCTAACATATCGGGTTAAAGAGGCTGCCTTTGTATCTTTAGAGAAGATCCTTAGATCTAATATTAGGTAATAATTCTAGAAACTTTTTAGTAATTTATGAATATTTATTAATTTAGAAAAGGGCTCTGTTCAATGCTATTCCTGCCGAAAATGGTAATTTTTTAATCGTATATATAAATTTGTGCTAAAAAATGCTCTAACAATTTATGCTTTTGAAATATATAGGTCGCGTACATAGTCAGCTGATAAGCCTATCTACTTGCGAGATAATTATTTATATCTCAAGGTACGCTTTTGCTATAGGTGTTCAAAGATGACCCCTTCTCTGCAAGACACGCTTATCTCTAAAATCTTGGCCGTTGAAGTCTCTAATGAGGGGTACCTGATGCTCTTGTTTACGAATTTTTTATTTATTTTTTGACTACAACCACAATTATTTAGCTCAAATAATTTATCAATTTCCGCCGCCGTATTTTTACAGCTCTATTTTTTATTTCCTCATTCTTATTATATTAGATTTGCGCCGAGCGTTATCTGCTAGGTGTTCAAGCGGCCTCCTTTTCTGCAAGACACGCTTATCTCTAAGAGCTCTAGCCTTTAACCTCTCTAATGTTAGGTACCTGATTATTTTTAAATTTTTATTTATGATTTGCACAAAAAATATTTCTGTATTTTACACCTTTAACTTATCTAGCAATATTTCCGCAGCTTATACTTTTAACCATATCTTAATTTGCTTAAACTATTTTTTAAATATTTCTACAAATTAAATTTTACGACTTTAACAAATGCTTTTTAAGTAATTTATATACCTATTATTGATAAGACGCAACGCCATTTTTGTTATTCAAGATTTGCCGTACAAAATATTTATGCCTTTAACAACGATCGAGATAATTTTAGATAAATCCTAACTAACATTAATTGTTTATTTCGAATTTAATTCTTTCATGTTGTGAATGTTCGTAATTTAGTAAAAACATTCTAGATAACGAAGATGTGTTTGTGTGCAGCGTAATCAATTTCCTGCGCTATTATTTTTGCTACAACTAGCGTTTTACAACAAAAAGCCTTTTTGTTTCTTTTTCACATTATGCGTGTGCCCGCGTGATGTCACCCTACATGTGTTTTACATAATTGATAAATAATTAAAGCGTTTTATCTATACATTATTTAAAGAACGCGATTAATTTAAAATAGCTGAAGGTGTCTTTAGGCTCGCTCAGGTTTGAAATAAGATGCTAATTATTAAATTGGCTACCTGTTTTTCACTAAATATATATAAAGCACCCTGTATATTAATTTATTGTAACTTTGCAAATTTATCAGAGCGGCTACCTGCCCGGGCCTTGTCTTTTATTTTTATCAGAGTGGTACGCCTTACGTTTTCAGATATTCGCCTTAAGACGCTGGATGGACATTCCCGAACCGAGAGCGTGGTCCAAGCGTCTTCGAACCTCTAGGTCATTAACCTCGAATTGGCGCGCTTGAAGTGCCGTTTCAGATGGCTGTTATCAACCTTAACATACCGCTATTTTAATTTTCATTATGATTGGATTTCTATAATAGATAACAGCCGTAAAAGTGCCGCTGTCTTCGACGACTTGCCTTATCGGTGTTTCGTTGTACTTAGCGTTCGTCTTATCTCTATTCCCGTGCTAAGGTGTTCAATTCTTACATCGCCTTTGGAAATTGATAAAGCGCTATCTGAAGCTAATCATTTATTGTATCTTAAAGCGCACCTCCGGGGCTAAAGGCACCGCCGTCCTTATTTTTGGCCTGTGCTTTATCCTTACGGCCTTATCAGGAACGCCTTAAGATTCGGGGCTTTGACCGTGCGGAAATTAACAAGTGGCGCGTCTTCGGAAGCTTTCGGCTCCCTCAGGTGGAGTAGGCGAGGCTAAAAGGAGTGGAGGTGGGGGTGTCCATGTCACCCCAATGACGACTTAGCTGTAAGTTTTAGGAAGTTCTATAGTTGTGGGCTTTGTCCTGTCTTTTTGAGTTTTAAAAGTAATTACATTATGGTCGCTGTTATTTTGCTTTTCTGTCACTTGCCATTCTGTTACTAGGTCTGATGTTGGAAGGGTACATAGGCTGACAGATATGTTGGTACGTGTATTGTTCGGTTCATGGTACGTGTGCGGGTTGTTGGGGAGATTTAATATTTCCAGTTGGTTTGCTTGTATGAATTGTAAGAGTGTTTGTTCTTTCTCGTTTGTGTGGTCACTGTGCCACATATGTGATTTGGGATTTACGCCCAACGTATATTTGACACGTTTATTTTTATATGTCCGTGCTCTGTTTTGGAGTTTTTCAAGATGTACATCAATGTCTTCCGAGAATTAAAAGTAGGAACTTACCAGTTTCCAGCTTCCTGAATCGGTTATAATTTCCACACAAGCGCAGTGGGTATCACTCAGATGAACTAATACGATTGTTGTTATATTTGTATTCAATATAATAATGGCCGCCATGGGCGATAGGCCTTTCATAATCTTTAAGCTGGAGACTGGGATTCTTGGAATTTTATGGTTTTTTGTCGTATAAGCTTCTTGAAGTACTAAAATGTCTAGCTTGGAATCCTGCACGATTTTACGTAGTTCATAGTTGATTGTTTCATTTCTGTGACAATTAAGTTGAAGTATTTTAGTCATGTGGGTCAGGGGCTTCTCGAAAGTGAGTGACTGTTAGTCCAGGTTTTTTTGAGGTCGAAGGCGACCCGTCCGTATGTAGTCACGTAGCCTGAGTATAAGGATTGCATTTCAAGCACCTTGTTCCTTCGTAAAGAGACCTTTGAGAGAAGGTCCTGTAATTCTGATGGATCTGTCGGTAGGTTTTAGCAGCGTAGTTGAATCATGTCTAGTGGCTCAGATGCTGAACAAGCAATTCTTCTACTGTTTGTATGTGTTGTCCTTATGTAGTGTCGTAAAGCAATGCTTAAAATTTTAAGGTCCTAGAGGTGCTAAGTTTTATGTCTTCCTCCAATTTGGCGTGTATTGGTTCAGAGTAATGCTTGTATAGTTTGTTGGTTTTTGTGAGTCTGTGCTAGGTTGTGTATTAGAGTTAACAGTCTTTGTTTTAATAAAGTTTTTATAAGTAGTTTTTAAAGTCTGTTTTAAAATTAAGGTATTTTTGTCTGTTGTTAATTGTCTGTTATGTTCCGGGCGTTCTGTTTTGATTTGAGTACTTTGTCCGGTGTCTTTGTGTGTTTGTAATTGTCTGTTTTGCTCCATATATTCGTTTTCTGTTTGCGTTTGTTGTTCAGTCGTTGTTATCTTTTAAAGTTTAAGTCTGTAAGCAAGGGCTTTGCGGTTGTCCCTTGCCCTTCGTGACGGTGGTTTTGTCTTTTGTTTCGTGTTATTATTTGTGTCAGTGAGATTATTTTCGATAGTCAGTTTTGTCTATTTGTCGTTGTAGTAATCGTTTCTATGTTTCACAATCTTTATGTTTCGGCGTTGCATTTTTGTACCGTAATTTGCATGGAATTCAAGTTGCTTGAAATTCCTGTCTAGGGCAAAATTCTTTCTGGTGATAGTTGTCCCCGCAATGGCCGCATACCCCCTTCTCGCACCTCCAAATTTCTGTACGTCACCGAGATTTCGGCAACGGACACATTGCCGAACTACAAGGAAGTCTTCCGTATTCAAAGCGTTGAACCCAACGTAAACTCGACCAGTAGCAAGAATTTGTTTACGCATGAGTGGTAAAACTTCTACAACCTGATGAAATGTGGCATTGTTTCTTAATTCGGTTTTAAAACTGAGTTTGAACGCAAGTTCGAATTCCTGTTTGCTAATATTTCCATTGTCTTCAAAATTTTGAGTAAAAATTAAGTTTTTGATTTCAACTTCTGATCCGCCTGATGGCATATCATACATGCATAAAAGAGGGTTTTTTTACGTAGAAGTTCGCACTTGAGTTCTCCTTCAAGTTTTTTATGTGTAATGATTTTGCGGGCGTCGTTTTCACTTGCTCCTTCCACAATAAGCATTGTATTTGTTGAACGAATTTTATTAATTTTTATTTTGTCTACAATAGGATTAATTTTATTAGTAAAAATTTCTCTTGTTTTGCGTGTATAAAAACTGTGTGATCGTTTGTAGATTTTGGTTGGGTGTGCGTGTGATTGGGGTGCGGTGCTTATAGAGGGTTTTCTTGCAATCTGGGTGTATGTATTGTTGCGTTTATATTGCATTGATGCAGTAACAATTTTCAGTTAGTTAACGTAAATAAAAGTTTTAAAAAGAAATTAGGAAAATTATTGGTTGCTAAACTTTTAAATAAATGTTTTTGGTTTGTACATACTATTTTATAATTTTGTCTCGTAAAATTACATTCTCAGGGCATGTATGAGGACACGTGTGGGATAAGCAACGGCCGTGAGGTGCGCTTGAGGCTTTTTTGCAGAGACGCCAGACGAAAGCAATCTTCTTATTTTATTTTAAGAGTTTGATTGCGAGTTAGATTGCAATTACTTGTTTTTTTGTGCGAATAAGTAGCGAATTCGTTTGCAAATGTGAGACTTAGGTTTCCTCAGAAATGTTTTTTGTAGTAGTGCCACGCGAGTATATGAGATTAGTTCTAATTTGATATCTAGTTTAATCCTAGATAATCACATTTTTTTTGGTGAATAAGGCCAGAAGATGATAATTCGTTTGTTTAAGGCAATAGCCGATTTAATTTAATTGTTGTAAAACATACTTTTGGAGATGCAAACTTTTGGAACAATTTAATGTTATTTTTTTTCTGGACCGCAAATGGTAAATTTTCTAATTGTATGCACTGTAAATTCAGTCACATTTATTTGGATGTTTTCATCAAGTTTAAATGATAGATTCTGCATAGCTGATAATAAAATTCAGGGACGGCGATAATTTTATCTACGATGAGGAAATCTGCATTTCCGCCAGTTTTCAAGTCATGAGATATCTTGAACGTCTGCAGAGTACCAATTATGATCTGCAGGCTAATACCGCCGCTGTTGCTGCTAGATATGCCGAAGTCTTCATCACGTAAATTAATCTTGTCTTCGATAAATTCCGATTACCCATGAATGAAGTTTTGCAGTTATAAAGCGTCTACTTATTTAAATATAAACGTATTTGTGCATAATAATTCTGTTTTAGGTAAATAACTAATCATTGTACCCGGTTTTTTTGTGCAAAAGGAAAAGGAACACATCTAATAATGTTTTGTAAGTATTTTATGACAATATTTATGTGCAACGTACAGTCTGTATAGCGAAATATTTATTGTAAGATTCGTAAATTGAGATTCCCAATTGTTATTAAATTGATTAGTTTTCTACATCTATATTTTATGTCCATCATATCAAAAACAATACGTTATGTAATGATCTTTGTCAAAATTTATTTTTTATTTGTTATAAAGTCTATTTCTTCCAAGGTTTATATTTCTAATTTAATTTATTATGTATATTACCTGGTTAATAAGTTACAGATCGTCAGTTTTAAACGCCAAGCTCATAAGGAGTCATTTGTTTAAACAACGTGTAGGCGCTCAACTTTATCGATCTCACTTGTAAAAGTACCCTACATAACACCGAAATCGCGATTATAAAAACAGATACAGTTTTTCGCGAGCTTCAATGTAATAATTTTATTATTAATTTAATTAAAAAGACAATGTAAAAGACTTTAACAAATCGTAGAGCGCGGGAAACATTGAATAATTAATTATAGATATAAATGTTTGTAAACCTAGGAGTTTATCTGATTAAAAATTAGATAAACTACTAATAATGTATATAGTTAAAATAAGTTAAGGTAATTGTATATATAAAATGAGATACCGCCATTTTAAATAGGAACCCATTATAAATTTCAAGTACCGAATGACTATAAAGCTCAAGATTGGATTAAAAAACAAAGTAAGCGAGTGGAATAAGGATACCGCGTATCAAAATAGTATATAATGAGCGACGAAGGTACGCTAAAGGGACTTCGCTTTTGACTGCGGAGCCAACTTCACCGATATACAAGAACTTCGCGTTCAAATGTGGAGCGAGCTAGGCGCTCTGATGTCAACCTCCAACCGATTCACTTCACATTTGATCGCGAGGCGCGATATTGTGCCTGCCGCATTAAAGCACTCTCTAGGTCCGAACGCGCTACAATAAACCTGAAGTACGCTCTCCTATCAGGGACCGCTTGTAGAATCAACCTTTGCATTAAAACACACGATTGAACCGGCGAACTTAATTTACGCTTGTAAGTTGTAAAACCTTCTTTCCATCACCGACGAGATCTTCAGTTAAGTTGTTGAGAGTGTAATAGAAAGGCTGAAGGCTCATAGATACCTACATCATAGGCTTTGGGTTGCCTGCTTTGTTCTGACGCCAGTTACCCGTGGAACTTGGCGCAAATGCTTCTGCCAGTTGCAAAGGGTAACAGGCTGTCGCGTGGACCGACACAAAGACCACAAAGGAATGCAGTATCAGGAGATCAGCAATTCCTCTAAGTCGACTATTTCCGTTTCGTATATCTTCGCTAAGAGCGTTTATTCTAGACAATTTCCAAGTGCATCCTAGCATTCACTAAATATTTGTATAAATTAATTATTGTTCATTGAAGCCCTTTTACGAGAAGCGCTATTCAATTAATAACATTAACGAGAATTTAACTTTATCAACCGTCCGCCATTAAAAGTTAATGCTAACCGGAATGAACCGTCCACTATCAATAATGATTGATGCCGTCATTGCTTGAGCTTTAGTAATTAGACTCAATAGTTAGTTACCGTTGCATGACTGATTCGTTGTGTACATATTAATTATAGTATTCCAGAGCATGTATTTAGTTTATTTATAACCGTTGATTTTAGTTTAGCATGAGAGAACGCCTAGTTCGTTGCTATAAATATTCCATCATTAGTTTGTACATATTTATTCTGAACTTTTCATATTCGTTTTGTAAATAACCATTTATTTGTTTTTATTTATAATACATAACTTATGAAGGTTTTACTGGTAGATAATAGTGGGTTAGTGTGGATACTGTAGAGTACTGGAAGTTGTGGTGAAGGGCGGTGGTAGTAAGAGGGCTCGGTGCATGCTGTGGTATTGGGTTTTGCCTACCCCGCTAAGGGAATGGCATGACTGGCAGTAGTAGTAGTAGTAGAAGTTATTTAGTAACCAGTTTAGCTAGGTATGAATGATCAAACCCGCCGTTAATGAGAAGTCCTGTAAAAGAAGAAACCCGGCTTGCCAGGCTGTAGACTATCGTAGCTAAATATAAATAATTTTCTCCTTAGATACCAATAAATATAAACGAAACGTCACACACTGATCAATATCGAATTCTCACCTCATCGCCAGAGCTAGCAAAATTACTTAGGTTCACCAGCATATAACAACCTCTCCTAGTAGTGTGCACTTTTTGTGTAAAAGTATGTTGTATGGTGTGTGTCTTTTCGTTTTTAAGGGTGTTAATTTCTTGTTTAAGTTGTTGTACCTGTTTCGTTAATGTGTTATTTTCGCCTATAATTTGTACTGGTAAAATAGACCAAAGTGCAAATTTCTCTTTTAACTAATTAAGTCGTACCATTGTTTGGGTCTAGGTCATTTCCAATAAAGTTAGTAATGTCAGTAGGTTGTTGTGTTAATAATGTGTACGGGGTGTCTGTGGTAGTAGTTAGAGGCCTTACCTGAGGTTAGCCTGCTTTGCGTTTTTTTAGTGTTCTCTTCTGCGACGCTGCCTACCCTTTCCCTTGTTGGCGGTATTGGCTTGGGGGTGTCCCCCATAGCGGGGTTGGTCTTTTCTATTTTAATTTCAACCTTAAAATAGTAATAACCAAGTGAACTGATGTGAGTTAAATGATTTGGTTAAAGTTTCTTTCACTAAACTATTTTTAAATTAAAATTCACATCTTGAATGTTAAATAAAAATAATTATTTTAGCACTGTTATTTATTCACAATTTAAAACTTGCTTTATTAAATTAAATTTGATAAACTGTACGAAAAATCACACTCAGGACGGAGCATTGATACAACACGTCCGTCCGTATGGACAGTTTTCAACAAGGTGACCTAATACAAAAAGGCTGTGCCTGGTGGGTCGAGGTTGATTTTCTGTAAGGGATCTGCTCGCTCTCCGTGAATCCTCTCGCCGCGCGTTATAACCTGGTTTGTTAAGTGGTTATTTCCACGTGACCTAAGCGATTAAGCCAAGGGCCCCGCTGGGAGTCCCTGTTCCACATTACGGTTAAAAGAACTCAACCAGGCTAGTGATTATGGTATTACAGTGTTGAGCTCAACACTCATCACTTACGCCGTTATCCCTTGTGCAAACCTTTAGCCACGACATGACAGTAAGGCACAGTTCGAGCCGCCACGTGAAGGTACACAGGCGGGTCTTGTGAACAGAGATGTGGGTGGTGTAATACCTCCTATCCGTCTGGCTTTGGATATGGAAGTTCACAGCGTTTAACACCGTTCGTTTACAACCCTCTACCTTGGCCGCAATACATAAAAACCAGTCAACATATTTTGATCAAACAAATAATACTTTAATGACAATTAATTTCAGCGTTAGCATATGTAATTTCAAAATAAAAATTATAAAATTTCATATAGTGAAGCTAACGGTTCAAAATTTAACACATGCCTCCTTGAATAATCCCAGTTTTACATTTAGATGAACATAAATACAAACATTCCGCATCGCTTCAAAGCTTATATCTTCTCGACTTTATAATATTTTGGTTGTAAATGAAATCTTCAACAATGGATTAAATAAATAGAGTAATAATAATTTCTCATGTCTTTTAATTGAATACAGTTTACTTGAATATAAATATAGTTTATTAACTTATACTTAATTAAAGGTAATTATTGCTTTTAAAATAGTCAGATATTTAAGGTGAAGGTTTCTAATTGAAGATTTGTAAAAGTTTTAGTAGGAAACTATACAACAAAATAATTGGTTTACTTAAAATAAAGTTTATATAAAGTATAACAAGAAGTGTTATTTGCAACCTGTATCCTAGACATTTTATAAAGATAAAATAATTAGTTGGTAAAATTTCATTCACGTTCTAAACGTAAAACAAAATATTAATATTTACGAGGTTTGAAATATTAATTCCTAAGCTGACTTATTTGAATTTTTAGAATGGGCAACGATTCTATAAGATACATTTAACTCTTATCACTATGTACATTTACACTGTGTAAGATTGTACAAGAAACTCCAAAAAATTGAAAAATCAATTTCGATACTCAGCAGTAAATCAGACGACCTTCCGAATTACCAGGTAAGTAAATGTTTTACATATATATATATAAGTAGTAGGAGAAGGGGGGTTCTGGATCCACAATTGGGACAAGGTCATTAACCCATTGGCCTTGACCCAATTGTGGATCCAGAACCCCCCTTCTCTGGCTGGGGGTCAAGGTCCGGTCAATTACCACCACAATTGGGTCAAGGTCAGGTCAATGACCCTCCCGCATAATTGGGCCAAGGCCAGGTCAATGACCTCCACAATTGGGCCAAGGTCAGGTCAATGACCCCCTCCAAAATCGGGTCAAGGTCAGGTCAATGACCTCCACAATTGGGTCAAGGTCAGGTCAATGACCCCCTCCACAATTGAGTCAAGGGCAGGTCAACGACCTCCACAATTGGGTCAAGGTCAGGTCGATGACCTCCACAATTTGGTCAAGGTTAGTTGAATGACCTCCACAATTGGGTCAAGGTCAGGTCAATGCCCCCCTATTGGGTCAAGGCCAGGTCAATGCCCCCCTATTGGGTCAAGGCCAGGTCAATGACCTCCAAAA
>JAHWXV010135155.1:0-14262 GCA_024586415.1 Phrixothrix hirtus | reverse complement strand
GCGTCAGGTGTTTCCTTTTAGTCTTACTAACATACATATACGAGGTGGCATCAAAATGTTCCCTCCCGCGGTTCATATCGGAACTTCATTTTGTGAAAGAAGAGGAAGCTGCAGGCGCCAAATGGCACGAGTACAGTGGCTGCAAAGTGACGATTATTCTGTTCTCGGCGAATTCCGAGTGCGCAACGCAGCTCTGGTCCAATTTTCTTCCTCAGGCGCATCAGAATATCGCAATAAATCTCAGTGTTCACAATCTGATCTTAGTATATGAATTCATGGTGCACATTACCAACGCAGTGATTATACTCCTGAATCTGCTTGTCATGTGTCGGATGTATCTTTGTTGTCTTGCTAACATACGTATACGAGGTGGTATCAAAGTGTTCGCTCCTGCGGTTCTTATCGGAACTTCATTTTGTGAAATAAGAAGAGGTTGCAGGAGCCAAATAACACAAGTACAGTGGCTGTGAAGTGACGTTCATTCTGTTCTCGGCGAATTCCGAGTGCGCACCGCAGCTCTGGTTCAATTTCGTCCCTCAGGCGCATCAGAATATCGCAATAAAACTCACTGTTCACACAGTGGCTGCGATGTGACGATCATTCTGTTGTCCGCGAATTCCGAGTGCGCATCTCAGCTCTGATCCAATTTCGTCCCTCAGGCGCATCATAATTCGCAATAAAACTCATTGTGCACAACCTGATCGTAGTATACGAATTCATAGTGCTGAACCAATGCAGTAATCACACTTTTGAATCCGCTTGTCATTTTTGCATGAATTTTCGATAGATTTAGGACGTCGGTGAGAAATTAATTTTTGTTCGGCGAGTAAACAAATATAGATAAAAATAATTAGCACAAAGGATTCGGTATGCAATGAAGTTTTAAAATTGTACGCGAGTAATGTGTCGTTTTCGTTTTTATTCGAAGTTTGACGAAATGTCCGGTACCGTTTTTCGCCCCTTTCAGAGGGTTTATTAAGTCAGCACGGTGGGCAGGAAATGCTGATGGCCATCCTTGTCGATTTTGATCGGGCTTTTGACTGATAGTTAATGCCGGGCCATGCAAATATTTCAGTGATAAAATTCATTACCCCTTGATAATTTATACCACGCAGTACAAAGATTTAGCTAAAAGAATTGTTGTCGCTTGAGAATTGTGTGAAGTCGTGCCAACGCGTTATTGTTATTACTACATTTGTCATCAGTGCTATTTGATTAACTTTAGCGTTATTTATACAAATCTAATTAAATTGGTGACTGCATGCGCATAATTTAGGGACATCATTATTGGTAGAAAAGTCTCTTGCCTAATTTTTAAAATTGATTTAGAATCTGCAAACAGTTCCGATCGATCAAAAGCAACTTCGTGCTTGTTGATTTATGTTACTGCGCCTATTTATTTTAATTTTGGGCTGTTTACTAGTAATTCAATTTCCGTCAAGCATTTTACCATCTGGTTCACTGATATGTAGATAGTTGGGATCTAGATAATCAAGAATATCACTTACTTGTAAAGGCAGTTTCGGCGTAGATCACGTTAGTGCCCTCAAGGCGGCTCAGGGTTGTCCCTGCTTCGTCTAAATTTTTAGAGACCATCATCATCATTGCGTGATAGCTGATTCTAGTTCATGAATCTTCCTCTAGCTATAGAGTACGAATCTATACTAGTAGCGCTTCTTGGATCGATTTTTTACCGGCTTCTTTGGCATGTCTGCTCAGGTAACGGTAACGGTACCTTCTTGGTTGACCCACTATCTCCTGCGCTGCGCAAGCGCAATTTCGGCGTTATCGCCTCCTGATGTTGTTTGCATTTTTTAGCCTTGGCGGCTGCAGAATCTTTCAGTGAAGGCTGCAGCTTCGCCTCTACTCACGTGTATTCACTCATAACAAGAAATTAGGACCAGCCCGTGCTTTGCAATAATGATTTGCGACGGCTTCGTGGTGACGTGGTGCTTCTTCTGTTCAGCAGTTCAAATCCGAGGTACGGACTTAGCAACAGCGCGGTTAGGATCGTGATCTCAGCAAGTTCTTAGACGATTTTTAAACTACAATTTCGAGGGTCCTAAAGACGTGAAGGGTTCACCGGACCTCCAGCAGTGTTCTGCCACTTTTGAAACGCAGGTGCTACTGAAAATACGTTGCTCGGCTCAAATCTTCACTACAATAAGCCCGCTGAATCATTGGCTTGCTTGATTTTTGAATTCATTGTGAAATTACAGATCTTGCCGGACTTCATTGGGCAAATCCGCCTGGCAATCATCTCAACGAAACTGGGCAGGCTGACTCGTTGAGGTTAAGGTTTCGTTCCTTAGTCTGCATTATACCGCCTCAAATTAGCCTCAATTAGCGAATCCACCTGCAATACATTTATCTAAATTGTAATCTTCGTTTTCAGAAATTGCGATTTGGAAAAATCCGGAAATCGATTTCGTATATCTGGAAT
Organism: Phrixothrix hirtus; assembly: GCA_024586415.1. Taxonomy (NCBI): domain Eukaryota; kingdom Metazoa; phylum Arthropoda; class Insecta; order Coleoptera; family Phengodidae; genus Phrixothrix; species Phrixothrix hirtus. Next base: position 11,819 of record JAHWXV010135155.1, on the reverse strand, counting down.
AAAATTCATATACATGCCGTCCCGAAATAAGCATCCAACATCTCAGTGTATAATCTACAACTAAAACAAACAGTTTCTATGAAAATGGTTGCGTTATGGCCTCTCAAACAAGAGCCTCTAAAGACAGGTTTTCCATATATTTTTAAAACTTAGTAAATTGTATATGCCAAAACAGAGTCTGTTATAATAATTCTATATGTTTACTCAAAGGCATGCCAAACCGAAATAATCCAAAATAAATATAAATTTTATGGCATTTCAGAGCTTTCATACATAAACAGAAATCTTTTCCCCACATTTGCACAAAAATTTGGCTTCGTGGCATGCCCTAGATTGAAAATTATGGATACAGAATCTATTTGCCAAATAAAATTCATCAAATATTGCAAAATTTATTATTTTATACAAAATTGTTTTAGAAATTTTTGGAAAGACACACTGAGCTTTTTCTTTGTTATAAAAATTTTTCTTTTTACTTGTAGTCATACTTCTATCTTCTATTTCTTCAACAGTTTTTGCGGTCACCATTCTTATTTTAGGGCTAATCGACCCGATCTTCTGTTAGCTTTTGATTTGCCTTTTTAGGCTTTTAGGCTCGGAAAAAACTTTCAAGCTTAAATGTTTCCTCTGATTGCAATGAAATTAGCCCCCTCTCGTTTTTTCTTCTACACCGATGGAAACCTGTCGTTTTATAACGTTTTTCCTGAGTTTTTGACAGAAATTATTTTGAAGCAGTTTGTATCACCTCTTCTTCTTCCTCTTCTTCTATTTTTATATGTACATCTCACTAGTTCTGTTTTCCAAATTTGGCTGTTAGCATTAGAATTTATCCGATTTAGACCTGCGATTTGCGGTCTTCTTCTTTATCTTCTGTTATGGTTTCTATGATTTCTTTATGTTATTTGCCCTGCCCTTGTTTTCTTTGCTAATGTGTCCATCTTGGTGACATATTTGCAAACGTGATTTTGTTTGTTTTTGGGTACAATTATTTGTTTTTCTAAGTCTTAGAGAGATTTGCATCATTTAAAATTTCATAATTCTTTGTGCGAGAACCTTTTTGAGATTGCTTTTTGTTATGGTTCACATGTTTGCTCAATCATGAGGCTCAATTTCTCAAAGGCTGTTTTTGAGCTTCTTAGCACTGTAAATGTTGACGGTTTCTTTCTTCATTGAAAGTATCTACTTCCCCATTTTTCTATTTTTGATAAATTTTTGATCATCACAGGAATAGTTCAAATTAATTTATGTTAAAAGTTGAAACTATCTTGGGAAAAACTTTTTGTATATAAATTTATACACGCAAGGGCAAACTTCTTGTTGTGTCCTATACACAGTAATCATGTTTATAGTTTTTGCCTTCCCTAGGCTTTTAGTAATGGAAGAAGAACTCCGTATCGTTAACTCCAAAAGTTGATATCGTGGGAAAAAACCTTTTATATATAAATCCAAACATGAAATTGAAAGAATAACTCCGATTCATTAGCTTTGCCAGTTTATACTATCTTGGGAAAAAGTTTTTGTATTCAAATTCATTGCATTACCTTGCCTAAACTTTTATCACTGGAACTCCGTATCCTTAACTTTGAAAGTCGATATCTTGGGAAAATCTTTTTTGAGTAAATTCAAACACGCAGAAAGAAATAGTTCTTATAATATATTTTGCAAAGTAATCCCGCTTTTGGCCGTGGAAAACTAATTCTGTTTTATTAACTTCGAAAGCTGATAATATCATGGGGAAAGTTTTTTCCTTCGCAGAAGGAAATGTTTCTCACGATGTCTTAGGCAAAGTAATTTCGTCCGTAGTGTTTCGCCTCCATTAAGCTTTTGCCACTGAAAGAATAGCGCCGATTAATTTATCTCGAGCAAAACTTTTTATTTGAAAATTCACACACGCAAAGTGTCTTGCAATTTCGACTTAGATAAGCTTTCAAAACTGGAAACTTTGAAGGTCGGTATCGTGGGAAAAACTTTTTATACGTATATTTAAACACGCTTTTAGTTCTTTGTCTTCATAAGCTTTTAGCATTGGAATAGCTCTGATCCAATAATGTGGGAAAAACTTTGTAATGTAGTTTCAAAGTCGCAAAAGAAAATGCTTCTCATAATGTCTTAGGAAAAATAATCCACTCTTAGTTTTTGCCTTCCATAAGTGTTCGAGACTGATGGAAATAACTTTTATAACGTTCTATGCAAGGTACTTCAGCTCTTAGCTTTTTGTTTTCCATAAAATTTTAAAATTAGAAGTCCCGATGCTCATCGCCTTTAATTTTGATTCCCAGATGCCCTAGTGATAAAGAAGTAAGATCGGTTGGTTAAGTCGATATGTGCAGTACAATTTGCGTTCTTCCTCAGTGTTTCGATGACAGGCTTGATAAAGCTCATTCCAGATTTTCTGAGATTGATTTGCACTCTCTTGGGTCGAAATTAATTCACCCTTTTTTGTGTCAAGAGACTTTTCTAAAAACAATTGTGATTTTGCTTGCAGAATATTTTTTCCCAAATTTTCCTATACAAATATTTCTCACTGTAACATTTTAGATACTTTGCTTTAGTTTTGCAGCTGAATCAGTCATGATTATTTTTTAGTTGCTTTGATCCCATTTATGCTTCACAACTTTGGAGACGAGGAAAAGCGGTACAAAAAGATAATTGAATCTGTTTTCTTCCAATTTGTGCATTCAATGATGATTTGCGTTTTTCTTCCTGTTCACTACTACTTTAAATAATCTTCTCATATAATTGAACATGTTAACCCTAGATTTTTATTTTCAATGATTTTGAACGCTCTTAGCTGTGAAAAACAGTAAATAAAATTTTGAATAGTGGTGATTGCAAAAGGCTAGCAAAACAGCAACCACGTTTGCCTACATTCAGAAATGGAAATTTTCAACGCTTTGTCCAATCTCTCCTTTCAATGCTCTTGAAGATATTGAGCAAGAACAAAAAGCCGAAAGATATGTTTGTACGTTTTGCTGTCATTTTCTCTTGAATGCTTTAAACACTGGCTGGGAATACGGTTCTAATAAAAATTTGCTTCAGAAGAATTTTTGACTTCATCAATATTCTACATAACTCAAACTTGTACGGAAAATTTGTTAAATCGAACCATAGGCGAAAAGTAAAGATTTTCTGGCGGAAAACTTTCAGGCCCAAAACAAATGAGTTGCTAGAACTTTAAACAACTTCGGTTTTAAAACCAACGGTTTTTGCCCAACTTTTTCTATAAAAACTTCCAGTTGCATCCAATTTTTGAAGGAAAGAATGTGTGCTTGTTTTTTTTCTTGGCTACAGCAAATGGCCAGTATTCTTCCGTTAGAATGAGATATTTTATAACAAAACTCTGAAGATTCACGCATTAAGTGTTCAGAAACAGGCGAACTCATGAAAGTGATAGAAAAGTAGAAAGAAGAAAGTTCTTCCGTTTTCTTTTTCTTCCACCGGAGAAACAAACTTTATAATAAAACAAATGTGGGCTTTTTGGGAATCCTCTTTACATTCCAGCAGGAATGTTTTTGCCTAACTTTTTCTATAAAAACTTCCAGTTGCATGCAATTTTTGAAGGAAAGAATGCGTGCTCATTTTTCTCCTTGGCTACAGCAATGGCCAGAATTCTTCTGTTAGAATGAGATATTTTACAACAAAAATTATGACATTTAATCACTGAAGATTCACGCATTAAGTGTGCAGAAACAGGCGAACTCAAGAAAGTGATAGAAAAGTAGAAAGAAGAAAGTTCTTCCATTTTCTTTTACAAATGCTGATGTTGCTATTCAAATAATGTTTTGAAATATATAAAGTCCATTATAACAGCGGAAACAAATGAGTACGCCTAATCAGCTACGGTTGTAATTACTCTCTGTACCATACTAAAAGTAAACAGTTGTACCACTTTAAAGCACGTGCTTAAGTAAATATGTGTAAAACCGAATAATAATTGTTCTGGAACAAGAAACGCGTGCGTAATCAGGATATCAAACACCGGTCATTTAAGTAAAACTTTGTGTTAAGGTCCTTTGAAGGAAATAATTCTACGCACACGTGCTATTCACGTGGATTCATCAGACCAAATCTTCAATTTCCTTTTTGACAAAAATTTTAATAATTGCTGTGTAATATTTTCGGCCGCCAAAGACAAAACGCAAATAAATGAAAATTAAACCTAACAGGAAAGTCGTATTGATAAGGAAACATCCGGTTTATATTTTAATGTGCAAAACGCTATTGTTTTATTTAATCTTAGCGTTCGAAATTATGTTTATTACGCGATACTTGTTTTCGCAAAGTCAGATAGATTAATTGATTCTTTACATTGGCAGATTTTTGTTTGCATAGATACATCTTGAATAAATAACATTAAAGCGATAAGAGGTGATTAATTAAAATTTTTGAGCATACCGTTTATTTCTAAAATAATGCCTTTTGACAGTTCCTGAATATGTGGGTCAATATCATCACATTTTTTTAAAAAGAAACGGAAAGCGACATTTTTGTTGTTTTGACATTTTGATTAAATAATTAAATATTATCTTGCCCGGAGACCAATAGTCATTTTGTAATTTTTTTTCAATTTTCTGGCCATTTTGGCTACATCTTATTTTTTTATCAGATCCTTTTCATAATATCTTTTTTGTTAACGGTAAGGTGCTACTGTCGTGTCATTTTAGAAAACTTATGGCTTCTTCCAATTTCGAGCAATAAGAAAACGCTGATACCTTTTGGTTTTGCTCGCTATTTATTCTTAAGTTCAAAAGGATGATGATGTTGCCTATCTAAGTTTTCGGCAACGATCCTATTTTCCTTTCTACAACTGAAGAGAAACGTATTAACATTTTGGGCGAGTGATGTCTGAAAAGAATGTCAGCCTCATCTTCGCATGGAGAAATTTTATAATAGTACACTAAAATTCTGCTGCTTCAACAACTTGCAGTCTTAAAATGAGCGTGGACGCTTAAATCTCTGCTCCTCAGTTTTACTTTGTACCCTTTAGCTAAGATCAATTTCAATTTTTTCTCATTAATGTAATTTGGGAAGTTTTTTAGGTTATTTCAATTTTGAACATGTCTCATTCTTCTGTTAAAGAATACACTGATACCTTCTGTTCGCTTTTTATTCTTGGTTCCTGAAAGATGACGATTTTTGCTTACGTCAGTTTTCGGCAATAACACAATTTTTCATTTTTGTACCTGAAGAGAAGTTAACACAATTTTTCACGAGATGTCAAACTCTTACTTCCTTAAATTGTCTTCAATCGGTTTAAGAAAAGAACACCGCCTGGATTGTAATTGTAGTTAATGTTATATAGAGATATGTGCGGAAAAATGTCGCGGCTTCAATAATTCACGATCTAAGTCTGAAACCCTGCTCCTCGACCTTTTCGTCTTTCTCCAATTTATTCCGTATGGAAGGCTCTTATGTTACCAAAAATATTCAGAAGGGAGGCCTCATTTTGACGCCTGAAGCTTTCTGTTCAAATTCTTCAGTATTGTGTAGTTTTCTGTCAATGATGAATGTACGAACAAAATAAATAAATTGCGTGAAAACCTTTCAGTTTGGGAAAAGCGTCAAGCTCTTGAGAAAATTATTCGAGACGTTCTTCTTTCCTTAAAAGACAATATTATGCATGATATTCGTTTTGTACGAACGAGTTTGCTCCTGAACGTTTTTCCTCTCCAGTATTTCTTATCTCACACAGTTCTATGAATGAAAAATAATCAATTTTTGGTGAGATTAGGGTTTCTCAATTTGCCCTTCTTCAAAGAAGTCCAACTTTCTCATTCTTTCCAGTTTTAACCTAGTTTTATGAATTGAAAAGGTTTAAAGTCGCAGGTTGAAGTGAAACCAAAGTTAATCATTGTTCTATTCTTGGAATAGGACGCGGTTTTTTGGGTAGCGTGCATTGTTTTATGAACAAAATAAAATAACTCGAGTATTCCATTTCGAGGGAAATGCGTAGATCTTTAACCATATATTTCTTTGATCAAATTATTCGAGCTATTCTATTCAAAGAAAACGTTGTTTATGATATTAGTTTTGCTCGAACAAGACTGCTTCCGTACTTCTTCATCCTCTTCGGTCTTCACTACCCATGCAGTTCCTGGTTTTATAATTGAAAAAGGTTCAAAATCGCATGATCATTTGTAATCACGGTTCATCAATTTACTTTTCTTCAAATAGGACACAATTTTTCTTCCCCTCCAGTTTCTAATTTAGAGCCTAAAGTAGACTCAAAATTGTTTGTGCAAGTGAAATTATCAGTATATCTTTCAAGAAAGGATGCAGTATTTACCACATTTTTGTGAATTAAAAAATTCATAATCGCAGGTTCAAGTGAAACCAAGGTTAATCAATGGTTTCATTTTTCAAATAAGGCAGTTCCTGATGCATTTATAGGAATATAGGATTTTATAAATGAAAGAAGAAAATAAAGTCTTCCAATTTGGGAAAAACTGCACCAAGCACTTTAACCATATCCTACTTTAATCAAGTTATTCGAGCTGTTCTTCTTTTCTTCAAAGAAAACGTACGAACTAGGTTGCTTCGGAACTTCCTCTCCTGTTTTTACCATTCATTCAGTTTCTCATTTTATGAATGAAGAATGTCCAAAATTGCCCGTGCAAGTGAGATCGGGACTTATCAATTTACCCTTCAAGACAACAAATATAGATTTTGGCACCTTCATCTTTCTTTCCATTTATACACCGCCTTGTTTTATGAATGAAAACTATTCATAATCTCATGTTCGAATAAAACCAAAGTTAATCATTGTTCCATTTTGAGGCATTATAAATGAAGGAAGAAAGTAAAGTCAAAGTCTTCCAGATTGAGGAAAAAGCGCGTCAGGTCCTTTAAGCATAGATAAATTTATTCTACCTGTTCTTCTTTTTTTCAATGAAATTTGTTTTGCACGAACAAGGTTGCTTTTCAACTTTTTCTTCCTCTCTAGATTTCACTACTCATGCAGTTTGATTGAAAATCGCACGTTCAAATGAAATCGAGGTTTATCAATCTACCATTCTTCAAATGTGTCGCAGTTTTTGACGCAACTTTTTCTTCATCTCCAGTTTTAACCACTTTGGAGTTCCTAAATTTACGAATGAAAAAAATTCAAAGTTAGTCAACGTTCTATTCTTCAAATAAGATGCAGTTTTCGATATATTACACGCCATTTTATGATTCTATAAACGAAGAAAGAGAATAGATGATCTCAAACCCTTCCGGGTTAAGGAAGAAGCGTCAAAATCTTTAAGCATATCTTTCTTTGATAAAATTATTCGAGCTGTTCTTCTTTTATTCATGGAAAACGTTGTGACAAGGTTGCTTCGATATTTTTTCTTCCTCTCTAGTTTTTACCACTCATTTGGTTCCTAGTTTTAGGAAAGGAAAATATTCAAATTCATATGTTCAGGCGAAATCGGGGTTTATCAATTTACCTTACTTCAAATAAGACGAGGTTTTGGACGCAATCACCAATCATTCAGTTCCTAGTTTTGTAAACACGAAAAAGGTTCAAAGTCGCAGGTTCAACTAAAATCAAGGTTAATCGTTATTCTATTCTTGAAATAGGATGCTGTTTTTGGGTAGCGTGCGTTATTTTATGATACTATAAACAAAAGAAGAAAATAAAAGAACTCGAGTCTTCCAGTTTGAGGGAAAAGCGTCAATATCTTTAGCCATATATTTCTTTGACAAAATTATTCGAGCTGTTCTTCGGTTTTCCTTACCCATGCAGTTCCTGGTTTTGTAATTGAAAAAGGTTCAAAATCGCATGATCAATTGAAATCACGGTTTATCAATTTACTTTTCTTCAAATAGGACAGAATTTTTTCCCCTCCAGTTTGTAATTTTAAGAATCAAGAAGACTCAAAATTGCTTGCGCAAGTAAAATCAGAGTTTATCAGTATCTTTCAAGAAAGAATTCGGTGTTTTTCACATTTTTGTGAATGGAAAAATTCATAATCGCACGTTCAGGTTAAACCAAGGTTAATCAATGTTTCATTCTTCAAATAAGACAGTTTCTGATGTGTTATACGCTATTATAGGATTTTATAAATGAAGGAAGAAGATAGATAGTCAAAGTCTTCCTTCTTTAATAAAATTATTCGAGCTGTTCTTATTTTTTTCAAAGAAAACGTACGAACGGGGTTGCTTCGCAACTTTTTCTTCCTCTCCTGTTTTTGTCATCATTCAGTTTCTCATTTTATGAATGAAGAATACCCAAAATTGCCCGTGCAAGAGAAATCAGGACATCAATTTACGCTTCAAGGCAACAAATGTAGATTTTGGCACCTTCATCTTTCTTTCCACTCTTTCCACTCATACAGGACCTTGTTTTATGAATGAAAACTATTCATAATCTCATGTTCAAATAAAACCAAGGTTAATCAATGTTCCATTTTGAGGCATTATAAATGAAGGAAGAAAATAACGTCAAAGTCTTCCAGTTCGAGGAAAAAGCGCGTCAGGCCCTTTAACCATAGATAAATTTATTCTACGTGTTCTTCTTTGTTTCAAAGAAATTTGTTTTGCACGAACAAGGTTACTTTTCAACTTTTTCTTCCTCTCTAGTTTTCACTACTCATGCAGTTTGATTGAACATCGCGTGTTCAAATGAAATCGTTGTTTATCAATCTACCATTCTTCAAATGTGTTGCAGTTTTTGATGCAAGTTTTTCTTCATCTCCAGTTTTTACTACTTTGCAGTTCCTAATTTTACGAATGAAAAAAATTCAAAGTTAGTCAACGTTCTATTCTTCAAATAAGATGCAGTTTTCGACGTATTACACACTATTTTATGATTCTATAAACGAAGAAAGAACATAAATGATCTCAAACCCTTCCAGGTTGAGGGAAAAGCATCAAAATTTTTAAGCATATATTTCTTTGATAAAATTATTCGAGCTGTTCTTCTTTTATTCAAGGAAAACGCTGTGACAAGGTTGCTTCGAAATTTTTTCTTCTTCTCTGGTTTTTACCACTCATTTTGTTCCTAGTTTTATGATAGAAAAATATCCAAAGTCATATGTTCATGCGAAATTAGGGTTTATCAATTTACCTTACTTCAAATAAGATGTCGTTTCGGACGTAATCACCAATCATTCAGTTCCTAGTTTTTTAAACACCCAAAGGGTCAAAATCGCAGGTTCAAGTGAAATAAAGATTTATTAATGTACCTTTCTTCATAGAAAACGCAATTTTTAACGTATTAAATTTGCACATAGTGTACCATGCTTAGCATTTTGTTGATTCTTTAAGTGCGTTTGAAATGCTGTCCAGTTTTCATCGATTACATGGCCAAAAAGAAGAATTTATAGCATAAAATTAAGAAACCACCCATTGCTTGAATCTTAATTCACAATTTTATACCAATACAATGCGACATGTCGTTTTGAAATAAGCGAAGAACGTCCAGTCATATCGGACATGTTTTCTGAAGAACAATGTTTTTTAAAAGTGGGCCCAGTTTTTGGCAAATTAAATCTGTCTTAATGTTGCATAGAGGCTCACTTTTTTCCAAACTAAGGGAAGAAAAAGTTTGCACGCCAGTGTTTTGTATAGGTAGCACTTAAAAAAATGTTAGTTCCGGTAAGATAGCGTTTTCTGTTTTACCAATGTTTAAACAATAAATTATCTATCATCGTCAGTACTTAAAGCGTCGAAAGTTTTAAGATAACCAAAGGAGTTGTAGCTACTTTATTCCTAATAGTTTGAGATAAAATAGTTTCGTCCAGACGTAGACATTGTTAATGTCAGACCGACGCGGCACCTATGGTCATGTTGTTTAAATGTTTATAAATGACACTGACCTTGCTTTGTTTTAATTTATTGAAATTGTGAAATGGGTTTAGAGCATTGATTAACAATTTGAACGAAAATATTGGCAGATTTGAAACAATGATGCATAATTTATTTAAATAAATATGTAAATTACAATTTTCCAGGAAACTGTGGTTAATAAGCGCGTGCTTGTTTTTATCAAACAATCTGGGAAATCCACTGGAAGCTGAATAAAACAAAGCTACTTTTCTCCCTTTCCCTCTCTACAAACGACCATCTCAGGAAATGCGTCCAAAATGTAAATACAGGGTGGCGCAAGGTTTTATGCTAAAACTAGGTACAAAAACTCAAAACACGTCAATGTTACACTTAGATTAAGCGGTGTAGTAAACATTCCTGACGAATTCTGATAAAGCAGTCTGGACGTCAAAATCGCATACATCCATATCGTTTGATATGACCATCTCTGAATCGTTTATATTAAAGATATTTCAAGGTTTCTGTTTATCAAACAATGCGATATGAAATAAAACAAATACAAATACATATGCCTAGATTATTTCTATTTAAATTTGAAAGTCTCCTATCGATTCAATTTTTTTCTTTTACTTAGTGCCGTTTTGGCATTTTCCACTTTATATTTTACTGTCGCCCAAACACAATAGCAGGAACACTAGTAGCGTTGGAAAAACAGGTCTCAGTCTCACTTGGAGGAAAAAGGGAGTTTTGTTATTTCAATTGTTCTTGTTAGTTTATTATTTGCATCTCTCACCAACTTCAGATAACAAATCATCAATTTTTGGGAATCGTGCAGAAGATGATTAAATTGTCATGGTTTCTTCCAGTTAGTCATGTTTCCCTACCTCGAAAAATATATGAAAATAATGTAATTCGGAAAACCTATTCAGCAGTGTTTAAATTTTGGCCAAAGTTCTATCAAAGCAGACTGCTTATCTTTATCCATCAAAAACATGAGCAATTCGTTGTTTTGGCTGAAAATTAAAGTTTCGGGCGGGTTTAATTAATCTTTTGGAAAACAGCGTATGGTTATATACATAACTTTCACATTTTGGCAAAATCATTTGGCAGCTTTTATGGGTAACTAAAGGTTTGGCAGAGCCTCGTTACTTTGCCGTTTATCTCAGTTTTTCCCACTTGGAAACAATTAGGGACGGTTCCAAGATCATATCCGTCAGAAACATGAACAAGTGGCTGTTTTGGCTGAAAATTAAAGTTTCGGGCGAGTTTAATTAATCTTTTGGAAAACGGCGCGTTGCTATTTACAGAAATTCCACATTTTGGCAAAATCATTTGGCTTTTTTTTATGGGTAACTAAAAGTTTGGCAGAGCCTCGTTGCTTTGCCGTTTATCTCAGTTTTTTCTACTTGGAAACAATTAGGGACGGTTCCAAGATCACAGCCGTCAGAAACTTGAGCAAGTGATTGTTTTGGCTGAAAATTAAAGTTTCGGGCGGATTTAGTTAATCTTTGGGAAAACAGCGTGTTGCTATTTACATAACTTTCATATTTTGGCAAAATCATTTGGCAGTTTTCTATGGGTAACTAAAAGTTTGGCCAAGCCTCGTTGCTTTGCCGTTTATCTCAGTTTTAGCCACTTGGAAACAATTAGGGACGATTCCAAGATCATATCCATCAAAAACATGAGCAAGTTTTGGCTGAAAATTAAAGTTTCGGGCGAGTTTAAATAATCTTTTGGAAAACGGCGTGTTGCTATTTACAGAACTTTCACATTTTGGCAAAATCATTTGGTAGCTTTTAATGGGTGACTAAAGGTTTGGCAGAGCCTCGTTGCTTTGCCGTTTATCTCAGTTTTTCCCACTTGGAAAGAATTAGGGACGGTTCCAAGATCATATCCGTCAGAAACATGAGCAAGTTTTGGCTGCAAATTAAAGTTTCGGGCGGGTTTAATTAATCTTTTGGAAAACGGCGTGTTGCTATTTACAGAACTTTCACATTTTGGCAAAATCATTTGGCAGCTTTAATGGGCAACTAAAGGTTTGGCAGAGCCTCGTTGCTTTTCCGTTT
>JAHWXV010135153.1:0-13643 GCA_024586415.1 Phrixothrix hirtus | reverse complement strand
TCCTTAGGTCTGTGTCAAATAACTCGGATCTGAAAGTAGTTTGCTAAGCGGTCTAACAAAGGGTTACAATTAAATAAAAAGGTAACTAGAGCAATTAGCATGCTGCCCAAATAGACCTGCGAGGCAACACTACCGTTAATCCTGCATCTTGTAATTGTCTGAGAACTTTGTTCAAGTTCAAGTTTTAGTTATAATAACACGATGTCCCCGCACAATACAACTTCTATCAATATATACTTCTTCCTTTTTATTAAAATAAAGCTTGAATTCTTCCGACAGATTTCCGGGCCAACCATTTTCAATATAATTTGCAATAAGGGATAACTCTTTATAAGAATCCGTTGCTTTTCTTACGTCTGAGTCAGTAACACACGGAACATTTTCGTTAAAATAATCAAGATAACTATATTTAAATGAGTTATCGTTCTCTTAGCCATTGTAGGGTAGTCTAGGTAAGCCATCTGCAAGGACATTATCTTTACGTTTGGCACACGATATCTCATAATTGAATCTAGAAAACCAAAGCGCCCACCGTTGGAATCTATCAGACGCCATTTGGGGAATTCCTTTATAAGGGCCAAATATTGCAGTCAGGCGACGATAATCGGTGTAAATTTTAAATTTTTGGCTATAGAAATATTGGTAATCTTTTTAGTACTAAATACGATAGCTAGAGCTTCAGGTTCAATGTTAGAATAATTTCTCTCAGTTTTACTTAATGATCTTGTATCATGGGCAATAGGTTTTTCATCTCCATTAGGTAATAAGAAAGAACATCAGAGATACCATATCCAGAAGCGTCAGTCGTTAAAGTTATCGGTAGATTTGGATTGTAATGAACTAACAGTCTATCTAACGTTAGAAGACACTTTATTTTTTGCCAAGCCTCATTTTATTTATAACCCCAATTGAATTATACATTTTTCCTCAACAACTTATATAATGGAGCCATTATTGAAGTTAAATTTGGAAGAAATTTTCCATAATAATTAATAGAACCCATTATAGCTCTCACATCAGATACGTCCTTTGGTAAAGGCACTTCTAAAATGTTTTGAATTCTTTCTTTTGTCATGTGTAAACCACGTTTATCAATTTTATAACCTAGATAGGTAATAATATCAGCAAGAAAAGTACATTTTTCCTTTTTTACCGTTAATCCTGCATCTTGGAAGCGTTTGAGAACTTGTTTAAGAGTAACTAAGTGTTCTTTACTATTTTTACCAATAATAGGTATATTATCAAAATATACACCTATAGTTTTAATTCCGCTAAGAACTTTTGTGGTTATTTTCTGGAATCTATTTGCTGCTGGTTTAAAACCAAAAGGTAACCTCTTATATGTAAAGAGATCTATGTGTAGAAATGCTAGTAAGAAGTTGCGATTCTTCGTCTAATTTGATTTGTTGATAAGCATTACTAAAATCAATGTTAGAATATTGTTGTTCACAACCAAGAATTTGGAAAAGATCTTCCTGGCGAGGAATCGGATAAGGATCATGTTTTAAAAATTTAATCAGCGTAATTTTATAATCACCACAAATACGAATTGAATTATCATTCTTTATAATAGGTACACTTGGTGTACCCCATTTAAAATATCTAACTTCTTTGGTAATATCCTCTTTTAATAATCTTTCTGATTCAACATCAACTCCTTGCGTTAAAGTAAAAGCTATAGGTCTAGTTTTAAGAAATATTGATCGATTTTCCATTGTAATTGTCTTTAAATTATAGTTTCAGTTTTCTTTTATCGTATAAGCCAATTTTATCAGAAAATACATTTTTATACCTATATATCAAGACTTGCAAATCCGGAGTTTTAGAGTTAACTAAAGACTGAAATTCACTGTTGAAATCTATTTGCACTTCATTAGTATTGATCAAGTTTAAATTACTAAGCCAAAATCTTCCTACTGTAAGTGGACCACCTTTGTCGATAATACACAGTTTTAATAACTTGTTTATAATCCGATATTTCACATTAACTATAATAAATCCTAACGGTTTATTGAGTTTGGTAACTCAATTGGTTACAATGGTTTGTGACTCTTAAATTCCTGATTAGTTTTAACACAACTAATTCTTTTAAAATTATTTATATAAAAATTGTGCGATATAGTAGAAATATTTGAGCCAGTGTCAATTTGAAAATTTATAATTTTTAATTCTAAAGGTTTGACGTGTTGCATAATCAAATTGCCATATTCAAATTTATTGAAAAATAACGAATGCTGTACGTATTCAGTTTGTTCTTCAGAATTACAGTCTAAATTTTCCACTAATATATTTTCAGGTTTAACGTCGAAATTATAAATTTTCGATCCGTGAAATTGCTTACTATGAGCCTTTGTAACATGACCTTTCTTTTTACAAATTCTGTGGCGTACATTAAATCTCAACATACAATTGTTAGCAACATGATTCGGACCACCGCAACAATAACACTTATTAACATTTTCTCCAAATTGTCCTTGTTGTCTAAAATAATGTTTTCTTGTATCTTTCACATCTGACTTTGATGTATAGAAGTTACCAGCTCATTTTCCTTGAAAAGTTGCTGAAGCCTGTCTAAACTTATGACGAATTAAATTTTTGTTTTATATTCTTACTTTTTATGTAATGGAAACTGTTGTGTTTGAATTTAATTTATATAAATTCAAAGTTCCGCTATTCATCCTATTAGATTATATATTTAACACAATTTCACTTGCTTTATTGCTTAAACCCCATATTAGCTGATCTCTAAGTTACATTCTAAATTTGTACCAAAGTCACAATTAACAGATGAACCTTTTAAACTTGCAATAAATTGTGTAATCATTTCGTCAGCACCTTGCTTCTTATTTTTAAATTTATATCTTTCTGCGATTATATTTGGTTTAGGTTGTAAATGCTGAGTCATTAAGTTAACAGGTTCATCAAAAGAGTAACCTGAAGAAAATTTTGGTGTACATAAATCCGTAATTAGAGAAAAACATTCTTGTCCAATTAGTGCCAATAATGTTGGTACTTTCTTTATATTCTTACTATCATTTACAATAAAAAATTGTTTTAATCTTTCCACCCTATGTTTCCAATTTCTATCTCTTAGGGAAAACTTTTCAATTCTTTTAATGATAGTACCTTGTACTATCACTGTTGATTGAGTTGTACCTTGATTATGAGTTGGCATTCTTTTATGAAAGAGTTACTTTGCCAAATATTATCTATAACTTTAATTAAATACAACTTGGAATTATGAATAATTATATATAAGTAGTTTATTTCACAATCTCTATGGTATTTGTTTATTAATGTTTTCACACGCTACCTGTTTAATTTATAATTTAAAACTTAACCAAATACAACAGTTACCATCGTTTTTTCGTCAATAAACGCATGTAAATATAACATTAGTGTCTCGTAGGTAAACTAGGTAAATGAATGAAGATTCATGCACCATTATAATTGATTTTAAAGTCATTGAGTTAATAATGTTCAGCACTAAGAGTAAAACCTAAATATAAACTCAAATAAATAATCGAAACAAAGCTAAGAAAACTTACAACTACTCTCAAAAACCGAATTAGACAGGGCAAATTAATTCAAATGAACATAACACATGATAAGCTAGTAAATATCCAATACAATAATTAAAATCAGGTAAATTAGTAACATAAGAAGCTAAAAGTAAATAACCGTATGTACAGTATGAAGGCAAAAAGTTACACATACATAAAAGAAAAGCAATGGAATATTAAGGTATACAATGGTTGCTTCAAAAAGTATAAGCTTGCAGAACAATACCGAGTGTTCGAATATACTTAATAAATCTATTTGTCCTTAATTTGAACCTGTACTTCTACAACTGCCAAAAAGCTACTGAACCACTTCAGCCAATGTTTCAAAACCGGCCAATAGAGTTACAAATAAAAGCAGCCAAACAAGCATCGAAGACCCACGTTCGCATACAAACCATTGAGGAAGATAAAGCTAATTCCGAGACTTTAGAAGATACAGTGTTAGGATTAATTAGAGCCCATTAACAGCAGGACGTAAACTACGACCATGAAAGTACGGTAAATAGGGACATATACAGCAGAATTGTCAGGAGGCTATGATCAGTACTGCAGATAATACAAAGCAACAGGAAAACTAGAAAAAGTTGATGTGAAGTGACGAATATCGATCTCTGCTACCCATGTCTCGGAAGTCACTATCGAAGTGGCATTCTCAAAACATAAACTTGATGGTCTTTACATTAAGGGGAGCATTACTGGAAGGAATTGCCAAATCCTGCTGGATACAAGAGCAACCAAGACAATAGTGAAACCAAACATTGTTGAGGATAATAGATTACTGCCTTCATAGCTACGATTACGTACAGCTACAGGAAACCGTGCAACCGTTAATGGTGAAACTATTACAGATATTGAGATCGATTGTAGAAAGTGTACATATCGCGTGCTATAGAAGAACCTTTAGTATTAGGTGTAGATACAATGTCTGAGTTTGGCTTAGCCTTAAAGTTGAAGGATCGCATCACATGAGTTGATGAAAGAAAGATACCCAATAATCAACGAAATAACCATGGAATATAAATAATCCTAGCATAAGAAGTGATATTACCGCCAAGCAGCTAAACAATTGTTAAGGGCTATAGGATTTATAGGAATTCTAGAAACCAGCAACATCTATACCGGTAGTGGTATTCTAGCTGGAAAAGTGTCGATTGAGGACGAGGAAACAACACCTGTTCGCTTGATGAATATCAATAGTTTCCAAATGATTCTCAAGGAGGGCACCGAATTGGGAACGTGGACACCTATTCTGTTTGTGGTAAGTTGCACAAAAACCAGTGAGAAGGTTTTGCCTGTAAAGAATCTACCTAGACTGCATGCCACACCAGAATCTTTGAATAACAGTTTATTCCATGAGCAAAGGAATAAATCCAAACAGTTGATCCAACAACATTCTGTCAGATTTACCACGAATGGCGGTTTGAAAGGAAGAACGAATATTGAAACACATAAAATAAATACCGGTGGTGATCAACCAATACGTTAACAACCAAGGAGACTGCTTTTATCCAAACGAAAGGAAGTCCAACAGATAATTAAGAACCCAGCCCGTGAAGGTACAGTGTTACAGTGGTATTGATTAAGAAGAAGGATGGTAGAATTAGATTCTGTGTGTTTAAATAATGTGACCAAAAAGAACAGCTATCCTCTACCGAGAATTGCCGATATTTTAAAAAAGCTTTCCGGCTTTAAATGGTTTTTGACTTTCAACATGAAAAGCGGATACTAGCAAGACGGTTTGCAGGCTGAATATAGGGAAAATATAGCATTCTCCATTGGATCTGGTCTCTGGCAGTTGACCGCGATGCCTTTTGGCTTATGAAATGCACCAGCGACGCATGAAAGGCTGTCAAACATGTCTAACATACTTACACGATGTAACAGTCATTGGATATGTCTTTGACGAATACCTGAACTCAAAGAGATCCTTCAAAGACTACGAAGTTCACATATACAACTTAGTACAAAAAGTGCAACTTGCTTCAAAACAAAGTCAAATATTTGGGTCATGTGGTCTGTGAAGAAGGCGTGGCAGCTGACTTAGAGAAAACTTAGTCCGTACGAAAATTGCGACAACTAAAAGATAAACATGAATTACGAAGCTTGTAGGGTTATACACTTACCAGCGTCAATTTTTATGTGGATTTGCAGACATCATAGAACCATTTACAAAAGATACTGAAGAAGTTCAACCATAGTTATGGAGAAATAGCTGCTAGGAGTTATTTGAATCACTTAAATGAACATTGGTGACGGCATCAATACTCTTTTAGCATAGAATAGAGGGAAAACTTGCCTTAGACATCGATGCTAGCCACTGCTCCATCGATGCAGTGCTATAGCAAATCCAACATGGGAAAGAACGAGTAATTAGGTATTTTAATAGAGTGTCGTCCAAACCTTATAGAAACTATTATGTTACGCGCAAAGAATTGTTAGCAGATGAAATTTCTTATTGAGACTAAACACGCACCGTTGAAACGGCTCCTAAAGTTTAAGAGTCTTGAAGGCCAATTGGCTAGATGTGCTGAAGGAATGCAAGAGTATGACCTTGAAGTTGAACATCGTGCGGGAAGAAATCATAGACATGCTGACGATTTATCGAGACAGCCTTGATCAGGAGATTGTCAGCACTGTTCTCAGTTGGAGTTGAAAGTTCAAGAACATTGGGCAAACTGTGCGACTACAAGTAACGATTACTGGAAATCGGATAATGTCGGGCAAGACCAAAAAACCGGTGCATACGTAAAGTTGCTATTAAAATGGAAAAATGAAAGGCGTAGACCAGGCTGGGAGGAGGTAGCCTCATTTGATCTGATGCCAAGGCATATTGGTCCCAATAGGACTCCTTGCAAGATCAGCACAGTCTTTTGAAAAAGCGATGGAAAATAATGATGGAAGTATAAAACGAATGCAGTTGGTGGTTTCGAAAATCAGGATAGCGCAAATTTTGTGACAACTGGATGATGGTCCATCTGGAGTAAATAATGCTCTGGCAAAATCCATGAAAGACTTTATTGGATGAACTGCAAGGATGATGTCAAGAAGTGGGCTGAAAGTGCGCAATATGTGTATCTGGAAATGATCTATTGGGGACGCGTAAAGCATATATGCGGAAATATAATGTGGATAGACTATTGAAAACAGTAGCCGTCGAAACAGGAAATAAATGCATTCTGGTTGCAATGGACTATTTAAGTAAATGGATTGAAGCATATTTTCAACCAAATCAAGTGTCAGTTGCAGTGGCCCACACCCTGTTAAAAGGATTGTTTAGCCATTTAGAATTCTTTTGGAAATACATTTAGATCAACGAAGGAATTTTGAGTCAGCATTGCTCCAAAGTCTCTATCAAGTGTTGAATATACGCGAAACTCGAGCAACTGCTCTTAATTCAGTCATAAAGTGGTGGACAGCACCAATCAAACAATTGGATAAGTTCTTCCAGACCATCAAAGAGATTGGAACCAGTACTTACATCTGTTTCTGATGGCATATCGGTCAGCTGTATATGAAACGACGGGATAAATCCCAAGTAGAGCTTTGTGTGGACACGAAATTAGACTACTATGTGATTTAGAGTTTGATAGTAAGCTTAAAGAGGAGGAGGTTGCTGGAAATACGTATGCTGGTGGTCTATGAAAGAGACTAAATTCCATTCATGAGAGAGTTCGCAATAACATCCAGATTGCCAGTGATCCAATGAAATTTCAATATGGTGTAAGTTCTAGAACGGTAGGATTTCAACCCCATCGTCTAGTCCAGTTGTATCAGTCTGAGCGATAACTTGGCCTAGCTCCAAATTGCAAAGATCTTGGGAAGGTCCGTATGAAGTGATAAAGGAGATCAATGATGTAATTAACCGAATTATGAGATTTCCCAGAGGAAGTCCCAAAGTGGTTCACATGAATCGGTTAGCCCTACACGCTAGGAGCAATGTAGAACCAGAACATCAAGAATGTGAGCAAAGAGCAAACCACGTTGAATTAGAAGAGTTAGGGGTTAAGAACAGCGAACCTTCGTTTACCGAATTTATGTGCACCTATTTGGTACACTATAAAGCTAGGATTGACGTTACCACTGAGTAATACACAAATTTGTTTGATGTATCAGAGGAGTCCCCCTAGCCCATTGTGTCGCTAAAGACGCTTGAAGGTCCCGTGGCATTGCAGTTAAGTTTAAAGAGAGCTATGGCGGTGTAGAAGAAATATAGGAGCAGGAGCCAGAAATTGGAAAGCCACGTGATCTACTACGGCGTTACCGCCAAGATATGCAAAGTATTTACTAGTTTGTAACAAATGTATTATCCTAATAAAAGCCACGTTATGAGGACTTGTGGAAGACATTATGGGATCTACAGAAACAAATTTGTGGCGAAGCCGGTAGAATTTTAGCCGTGCCAAAGCTAGGCTGTGGCCTAAACTAGTTTAGTTGGTACGTGGAACGTGACATGGTGGAAGTAGTATTCCGAGACGGTGGTGTCAAGATGCTGGTGTGTAGTTGAAATGTTCTCAAACAAAGATAGAATCATCGAAAGTTTAAAGTCCAAGGTCACTATTTCGGGACGTAATAGTCTTAAGGAGGTTGCAGTGTAACAAAATTAGGAACAGCAAAACGCAATTATACATTCTGAAACAATTCAGAAGATTTCCTATTATTAATATAAGTGACATAATCACAAATGGCTCATCGCATTAACCGATATCTGTGAATTAAATTCAAAGTCAGCAATGCACCAAGGCATTGCAATTCATTACATCATTATTATGATTAATTCTATTCGAGATTCCTTCTTTACTGTTCTGAAATTTATCCTTTTTATAAAAATATCAGATTCAATTCCCTTAGTTGTAGTTGTTAATCAGAATCTCTTTCTGTTAGTTACTGTTATACACAAATATAAATATAAACCTTTGTTGCCAGTGTATTGTGAAATAGATATTTTAAATAAATGAGGGTAAATGAATTATCCTAATATAAGTGAATATAAATGAACATTTTTAAACAATTTAGTTTCCTTACAGAAGCTTAGCGTAAACCCATTCCATCCATTTTTCACATGATCATTTTCTGCTTGCTACTACCTATTTTTAGAAAGATTGCGTCGTATGGCCCTGCATTTTTCTATAAGCCTAGGTTCCGGAGTTTCGGTGAATGTGTACTTTTGGGGATAGACGAGTGTTGTTTTCAATATACCTTTCCTTCACAGGCCATATCTAGTCATAATATGGATTGAGTTTAATATTGGCAAATAAAAGGTAACCAGCCCTTTTGGACACGTTTTTTTTATAAAGAAAGTTGAAAGCACGCGTTCTTATCTCTGCAATGTGGAAATACTAATTTTTTTAATTTACCGTTTTCTGAAACTTTTTATACTAGGACAGCAATTTATGGTAAAGTCTCATCATTTGTTATTATGCATTCATTTTTTGCGAACAATTGTTTATAGATCAGAATTGTAGGACTGTGCTGCGATTTAGTGTAGTCTGGAACAATTTCAGCTTTAAATGTTTTCTCTTCACATAGGACAGTAACATTCCCAGTTGCTACATATCTCGGTACAATATTCAGATTCTGCTTAAATGGTTATGCAACGCGTTGCTTCATGTTTCTCTTTTAATTATTTTAAAACATTTTCTTAAGATTAGCAAGAACCGAATTGCTTTCGTACTTATACACAATTAGCTGCTGATGTTTTCGCAGAATACCATCGTAAATATTAATCGCGGAAAACTTACAATACTCAAGTTCTGTTTCTATTAAATGTATTTGGGCTGAAACTATAATTTTCTCCTTGTTCGCGTGCTTAAAATGTTGAGGTGCAAAACCTTTATCAGAATACTGTATTAAAGCTAAGTTAATAAAATTGAACAGTAATAGTTGCATCACTCCATGAGTAATATCTTTAATTCTATTTATAGGTAATCAAAATTACCTAGCTATTTTTATTCCAGCTCTTTTCCATTAACCCTTCTTTGTAGAAAACTTATGAATATTGTAAAAAAATAATAATCTAAGATACATTTCTATTTCAGCACTTCTAACGTTTTATTTTCAGTATGTATCTAAAACACTTTGTCATAGAAATCGTATTTGTGGGATTTGAAATTTATAGGTATACTTATGGCTTTCATGTCCCTTAATATGAATTTAACTTGAGTTTATAGTAATAGTGAGCATTACTGAACAACTCCCAAGCAAAACTTTAGGGCCTAGATAATTATTCAAAATAAAATACAAGTGGTAGTTTGTTTGGGACGCTGCTATCAGTTACAGGAAGACCTTTGGACAGTTCTAGTAGCGATATGAGAAACCTTTCTTGTATATATTGACTATCGCATTAATCAAACCAGTATTTAATTTAATTTTATGTATTGTGCTACATTCTAATGATTACGGCGTGTTGAGATATTAAAAAAATGGCCTAAGCTATGGAATGGATTATATGAAAGCTTTATAATATTATTTAAAGCTCTACAGCTTAAAAACGTTGCGGTAATCAAATAATTTGATTTCTAGAGATAAAAACACAAAACTGTAAAATGTAAAATCATCTAAATAGTAAATAAAGCCAGAAATAATCAAAAACAAAGGTGTGCCGCTATATCGATCAACTTGGTTGGCGAACATTATTACTACGGACTTCTGTGTCCACTTCTATTTCTAAACCCATTATGTATCTCCGAGCTTTGTGAATTTCCTAACACTCTGTAATTGTGGACCAGGCACACTGAATTCCTGATTAAAAGGATTTCAGTATTTCGTATAATTGAATGTGTTTCAGTTTAGCCTTGTGCTAAGTAAGTAATTTCGTGAAAATATGAACTAAAGTGGTTTCATATTCGCTCTCTAAATTCTACATTTCTAATTAATGAATACTCAAATAAATGGTTTATTTTGACAACTCTGAGTTCTGAAAATGTTCCTTAATTGTATTCGTTAAATTAATGTTGCAGGGGTTTATAAAGCCAGACTTCGGTAAAAAGTGCCACTTTAAACTTAAATACTATGTATTTAGAATGGTTAAAATACACGTTATCTGTGGAAACTTATATTTAATTATACAAATACACTTATTTCAATAACCGTCTAGTCATTTAAACATCTTCAGTAACAATGAAATGAAATGTATGAATGTATATTTAAGATTCAAATATGGTTTATCTAACATGACATAATCGAAAGGTTGAAAAAGATTAATTAGCGCGTAACTAATTTAAAATAAGGCAGATAAAGACAGGAAATAATCGACGAAGTGAACAAAATGCTGATGCGCATTTACCTTCTATTTATTTTTAGAGTTATCGAATTTCGTAAAATAAAGATACTCTCTCTATGTTTGGGTAATTTTGCTTTTATCCATAGTAAGTTCACATATCTAAATTTGCATTCATATAATTTAAATCATTTAGCTTATTGAAAGAACTGTACATCTGAGCAGCTTTTAAAATCAAAGATTAAACGGAGAATACAATTCACATTATTTGTCTTCTATTTCACCTTTGAAATATTATCTCAAAAATTGCTACCAACTACTGTTACATTTAACTTTGATTTTTCATTTGTGTTTTCCATTTTCTGTAACATAAAACATAATCCCAGTAGAAATGTTAATTAAGGATACATAAAGCAAAGAACACGAGAAAAATCTGCTTTCATACAATTTTTCCTCTTCAGATTCCCCACGTATTAAATATTTCCAATAATAAAATTATGGACTGGAAGCTTAATTAGTGTTTTATTTAATACACTAAGCTAAAATTTCACTGATTTGGTAAAAATGTAATTTCATATTGCTATTCTTCGGCTCGAAGATTTACAACACTGAAATACCCACAAAACCTGTCGTTAAAAATAAACAATATTCTGAGAATATTAAGAACATTCGTTAATTAAGTAAATTTATAGATCGTATATACATAGTGTGTCGAATATAAGGTACATTGTTTAACACACGTATACATGGGTCCATAAGGAACGCAAACCTATAATAACTTTTAATCTAACTTAAAAAACCCTTTCGAAAATTTTTATCTGAAGTCTACACGAATACGACCCTGGCTATGCTTTCCTATAAAACGTGATTAGATACCTAAATATCACTTTACTTCTGTTTGCAAAACATCAAATTATGTGTATTAGTTTGTCGAGTCCATGGATGGCGACCACTTTAATAAAAAGTAATAAAATGTATTCTTTTATAACGCCTAAGTTAGATTTTTTTCATAAAACTCTTATTAACCATAAATTATTTATGAATAATTATTAAAAGCTATTATTTAAATATATAAAGATTGAGATAAGTTTTACCTTTAGTGGGAATGTATACAAATGTATACAAATGTATACAAATTCAAACAAATTTGTATGAAACTCATTTATAACTTTCATTGTGAATCGTTTCACAAAATTCAAACTACCTACTTCACAATTGATTGTAAATATTAATAATTCTAGAAGATTTATCAAAATGCAATCTACGTTTAAAGAGACGGCGATTACAACTTTTATTACAGACTGTTTATAAATTCTGTGTAACAGTTGATATCATGTAAAACGCCTTATAATATTTTAGAATAGTTTTAAAAGTGAAAGTTATTTAAAAATATGTTCCTTTTCAAAAATACAAATGTACAGTTGAATGATGACTAGAAATTTAAACCACATTACAGAGGATAAAGGAACCTTCGCAATCGTTGATTTAATTCAGGTGAAGGTAATAAGAATATATCTACGAGGGGGCACCCCCAAAAGAAACCGAAATACCGCTACCGTGGGCGGGGCTTAGATAATACGTGTTGCTCCCACTATGCGAGAATAGTGCAATCAGTTGCCAGTTGAATGCCGCCCGTGTTGTGGACCTGGCTTGTTCAGTTTACCTGAAGTAATTGTTTTTGGTGCTGTTTTGCTCTCTCTTAGTTTTTTGTGATGGTGAGTTTAAGTGAACAACGGGCGGCTGTGAAATTTTGCTTCTCTCTCAGTAAAAACGCAGCTGAAACGGTTTTAGTGTTGAAAACAACTTACAAAGATAACTATTTAAAAATGGTGATATGCCTATTGATGAGGAACCTCGTTCTGGATGTCTATCAAATGCCCCAGCAGACGAAAATGTTGCGAAAATTCGTGAAACTGTGCTCAAAGACCGACAAAAAACCATTAAGCGATTTTTGGTTTTTCCATTATGACAACGCACCTGCAAACATAGCCAACTCTGTTCCTTAGTTTTTGGCAAACAACAGCATGGTTACGCTGCCCCGCGCACCTTACTCATTTGATTCAGCTCAGCATGAAGAAGGTTATGAAAGGTCTCAGATTGATGAGGTCAAGAAAAACACGAGGGAAGAGCTGCCAGCAGTTACTAATGAGGAGTATAAAAAATGTATCGAACAATGGAATCACCGATTGGGCAAATGTATCAAGTGTAATGGAGCGTATTTCGTAGGGGATAAGGTTCTTTTGTAAAAAAAATTGAAACATAGCTTTTAAAAAATAATTCCGGTTTGGCTTAGGTACCCCTTGTATATATAACAAGGCAGTCAGTAGATACCAAGAATAAATAATAGTGCAGCCAGAAAGGCGCTGGGTACTTCAAAATTATTATTTCTAATATCTTACTTTTTAATTGATACTAAATTTAAGGTGTGATCTGACCAATGAATTAATAATAGACGCCACTTTCATTAAAAGACAAATTGCTGATGAAAAGTTGGTATTCAATTTAAAAGAGTGATGCCATTATATTTATTATATAAATTTTGTCACAAAGAAATGGACCGCAGCTTAAGAGAAAACAGAAGAAATTCCAGCAAAGGTGACAGGTGAAGGTAGACCGACAATTAATCGAGGAAATTCTGATACACAATTTAAGCTTGCATATATCTGATTAAATAAAGATTAACCCATAGAAACAGTACCAATGGATTGGAATTTCGCTTTAAATTATTGGCCAAGAAATATCATTTGGAACACAAAACAGTTTTTAAGGATTAATTATTTCCAATAAAAACGACAGATAATTCCACATATAACATTAACTCAGTATAACCAGAGGTTATTTAACAGTTTCTACTGTTGAATAAT
>JAHWXV010135133.1:0-19197 GCA_024586415.1 Phrixothrix hirtus | reverse complement strand
CTCTTTCCAATGGTATGTAAATTGTTTATTTTGAATGTATACTTTAATAAATACGAATTTATTAAATTGGGGCATTCATTTAGAATAACCCTGTATTTTCCAGGTTCGTATAGAAGCAGTTATCTAATTCAAATGAAACAAATGCCAAAACATTCCGTTTTATGCCAAATTAATAAAGAATTTTTATGATGTCCATATCTTATTTTTAGGGTAGAAACTATTCTTAAGAAAAACTAAAACTGAAAAATACACACTTTTATATAAAGTAATTTGTTTGAAAAAAATATATGTTGTAAAGGAAATAAAAATTAAGTTTAAGGGCTTTTAAACAGGGATTCTTACTCTTACACCTATATAGAACAGTAAGCAGTAGTTAAACTAGTTCTTGCATACTTATTTTTATGTTTATTATCCAAACAGGTAGACTGAAGTCAGAGATTGGTTAGATATCAAATATAGATATCAAATCCTGATAAGGGTGAACAACCCCCGTCAATATAGCAGTATTAGAGTGTATTTTTCAGTTTTAATATTTCTTAAGGGTAATATTCTTGCCCTTAAAATAAAATATGAACACCAAAAATAATTCTTTATTCATTTGGCATAAAGGGGAATATGTTGTTATATGAATCAGATCGCTGCTTCTGTATGAACTTGTAAAATATGACAAACAGCATTAACTTTAGAGGATATTTTTGGCCATTAAAATGGCTTAAGGGCCAATAAATGAAAACATCTCCTTAGATTTTAGTTATTTATAACATATTCAAAATCAGTAATATATATCTTGTGAGGTTTTCTTGTTA
This sequence comes from Phrixothrix hirtus, assembly GCA_024586415.1. Lineage (NCBI taxonomy): Eukaryota > Metazoa > Arthropoda > Insecta > Coleoptera > Phengodidae > Phrixothrix > Phrixothrix hirtus. Next base: position 18,391 of record JAHWXV010135133.1, on the reverse strand, counting down.
GTTATACATTAAAATACAATACTTATACCCGGCTCTTTTTTTACACGGTCCTTTTTACATGATTTTGAAATAACACAGTCCACAAAGAAGAACAAAAATATTCTTTTTTTGCATGAATTATTTATTCTAACAATAGGTTTTCATTATAGCTTATTGGCAGACAGTGGTGAATAAAAATGTCCACCGTGTATCAAATTTATCAGCCATGCCTGGCGGAAGGATAAGGGAAAATGCTATATTTTTTTAAATAAATAATGGGAAAAATTAAATACACATATATAAATTGTAAAAAAAAACTACTTTATATTAAAGCAGAATGGATAATTACATAAGTTAAATCAGTTTAAACATAAAGTTCAATTTATTCAAATTTGCAGTTCAATGATTTTTTTAAAGGAAATCTTTGATGAGAAAGATAAATGGATGCTTCATAAATTCAAGGCAACGCTATTTTCAATTAAATGATAAAATAGGTAGTTTCAATGTAAAATAATTAAATAGTTGCTAACAAAAATATTAAAAGTAAATGTTGGAGACCTAGGGTTCCATAATTAATGTGAGTAGGCATATTTACAAGACTGGGAGTGAGACTAATTATAATTTCAGTTATGAATTAAAGTTAAACCGAATTAAGAAAGTACTGGGCATAACAGTGACTAACAAAAAAAATATTTTTTCACTTAAATAGTAAAAAGTAGAAATGGCAGTGAACAAAATTAAGTCAGGCCAAGATTTTTATAAGAAGAAGTATAATACAGCATCAACATGGTAAAATAAAGAATTGATAACAGCAAATTTGGAATTGATGGTTAAAATTGAAAATTGTGATTGCTATCTGGAGCAAGCAAATTTTACTTGTGAAAAACTGAAAAAGAAGATCAGGTGAATGAATTTAAAATTTTATTAAAAATCTGTTCCTTCTAAAAATCATAAAAACATTGAATTGAACTTGCAAACAAAGAATCCGCTTCGGATTCCAATCTAGTGCTTTACTAGATTTGGTAAATTTTCCATTGCCAACTCTGGTTTATAATTTCAAGAAAATAGAAAATGACTGTGGTCATTTAAAAATTTAGAACTGTTTGAAGATTTAGATTTAAATTAATAAATGTATGAGATTTATCTAGAGCTAATTTTAAGTTAATATTTAGAAAAGCATTTGGAAACCAAAAGTTTCTCAACATTACCTTTAATATTTTTTTTGTTTGAAGTTTTAGTTTTGATTTTGTGTTCAATAAAAATTTGTTGATTGTTTAAAATTTAAAATATGTTCATATATTAAATTCGATGATAAAGTGTGTTAACGTCCTGAGTTATATGATTGTTAAATAATATTTAAAAAGCTAAAATTTACTTATGAAGGAAATTTTGCTTATTATAAAGTTGATTTGAAATAAAACTTTAGAATCTGTTGAAAATCAAAAAAGATTTTCTACTTCCATTATCCAGTCCTTATAAGCACAGAAAAAGGGTATAAATTAGTATCAATTTTATTGAGCTAGCCAAGGTAAAAAATAATTCTCACAGCAAATATTTGATGCCATCAACAATGGGGCTTGTAATCATAGATTAAATTTATCACAACAAATAATTTTAGCCCAGCAACATGTGACTCAATTAGCACACATAGATTAAATAACATAGCAATATATTTGTGATAAAAAACTATGTTTATATTTTAGAATTTTTCCAATTATTGCATAAAAGAGGTATGCAATTAAAAATGTACTACATAAATACACATGTCAAATAAAATTAAAATTTGGATGTAAATTTTCACTTTCATATTACAAGTAAAGGTTGAAATGAATGTTCACTATAGAATTTTACAATTCTATTATTAGAATGTTACCATGATGTTCTTTCATATTATAAATTTTTAAAAGAACATGCTTTACAAGGAAATCCTTTAAATGTAATCTGTAATTTTTATAAAAATTTACATTGATCAGAAAAAACTACAGTTCAGCTGTTTTAACTTGAAAAAAACAAGTCAATGGCTTGAGTTTGATGTGACAAATCGTGGCTGTTTACTTACATTAGACTTTAAAGTACATTCAAAGCAGAAAGCATGTTTTAGTTTTTGATTTACTTGCTCTAATACAGATTGTTTTATAGAGTTATATGTTAAATTCATTATAATATTGAATTACAAATAGTTAAGTTTTATAAGTATACTCACATTTTATAAATAATTAACAATCAGGTATTCATAGAATAATTAAACTGTTGCAAACTGCAGATATGTATAGCACAAATGTTAACTTTAAAATAAAATTATAAAAATTTTATACCACTGCGGCAGTTTAAAAGCTGTCATTGAAAGTATCATCAAACTCAATATCACTGTCATTAGAATCCCTCTTATTTTATTTTGCTATTACTTTGCACTGTTCTCACTCATTGTACAAGGCACTTGATATTATTCCATAGCTCATTAACCCTTTACAGATTGTCAATGTATTGATTATAATTTCAATGAATTTTTACTTCGGAGTATACAAAGCCGAAACCACTCTAAACACCTTAAGTGCAGTGTATAACTTTTTTTCAGGTTAAAACGTCCTAGCTGTATCTGTTTATTGTTTAACAAAAATACTTAAAATAAGTCATTTCTAGAAAATTATGCAGAAACTGCTAAACAAAATCATTTTAAAACCTTCAGAAAATAAATGTTTATTATAAAATGATTTTTACTGCACCCAAATATTCACTAAATAATGTTCATTATAAAGCATATTCGTAAATACATTTTTGCTAGGATCCAACAAGCATTAGTTGTAGCTATAGTGTACCACACATAGTACACAAAGTAAAACAACGCAAAACTAGTAAAAATCACACCAGATGCACTTCTGTAGCGATTTAAGTAACTATTAACTTAGGAAATTGCAATTAATTGCAAGTACATATGAACAGCTGAGAAGAATGTTACTAAATAGGCCCGTCATTGTAGACATGTTAAATGTTAGGTTATTGAGCATATGATAAAATGATTCAAAGTAGGAAATTTAAAATAACTTAAAAGGCAAAATGAAATTTTTTATAGATAATTACACTCCTATATAAAAAAAAATGTCAAACAAATGACAATTTTGTCAGTTTTTAGTGAAAAAATAGGAAGTTGCTATTTTTCAATGATAAAATTTTTATTTATCTTTACCATTGTAACCTATTCAATATATGTAGTAAATGTAAATGGCAGTATAATCTGTCAATGTGGCACCTAAATTTAGTATATGTCCAAAATTACTTTTAAATTATTTTAAATTAATTATTAGCTATTCTAGCACTTATAATTAGTATTTATATAATAATACCATATAATTTTAAAAAAAAATTGTTTTAGTAAATATTTATGTCTTAAATTTAGTAAAAAATTTTCAACTGTTATACTTTTTGTTTTAAATTCATTATTTTGTAGTCATGCAATTATCTCACTAAATTACACTTGAGCCTGCGATTTTGTCTGGATAAAATGTAGTTTCAATTACTCCAACTTATTGCCTGAAGCAATTCAACTCTAAAAACAGTTTTTCTCATCGAATTGCTAGGCAACAAGTTCTCATAGAAACTATATTTTATCCAACAAAATTGCAGGCTTTTGTGTAATTACCTTCAAAAAAATTAAAAGTAAAAACTAATATGAATACATGTTAAAGTAGATATTTACTTTAATTTACAAAAAAGAAGGTTAATAACTGCCATATTTTGAAATGAATCTTGCCAATCATGATTTACTAGTTAAGTTCTGCTCTGAATCATTATTTTCTCAATCTCACAGAAGTTATATTGTACAGTGCATTTTTTAAACAATGAGGCATCAAGGTTAAATGCAATTTGCTACTTGTCTTTGGTTTTATATATAGTAATTTAAATATTAAAATATATATGTGCACCATCTATTAGTAAATTGAAGAAATATCCAGAAATGAAAACAAGTTAACCTTAATTTTTATAAAGGGCATAGTGGACCAAGCATGTAAAATCTGCCCCCGAACTTATCAAGCACAAATTGATGTGATTAGTTTGCACCTCTGAGATGTAGAACTTCCCCAAAGATTAGCCTCAAAATTTAATTTTTTGGGAGTTATGGAGGGGGGAAAGCAAAATAGAAAAAGTGGTTTTCTCTTAAACGGCTAGGCTGATTTTAATGAGAACCATATATATTAAAAACATCATTCAGATATGTTTCAGAAAATTTTTTGTAATTTTTGGTGAAAAAACTCAAACAAATTTTTTAACTTTTTATGAATTTTTTTATGATACCTTCGAGATAGCACTTCCATATTTTCATGAAAACATCTTCAGACTTCCTACTTTAACATATATTTTTTCCAAATTGATCGGATTGGTGGAACATAGTTAAAAATGACAATCATTCGTCCAACGACGCTTCACGCCATTTAATCTTACTGTAACTTTATATAATATAAAAGTTAAACAATATTTAAATTAAATCAGTAATTCCTCTCCTCCTGTATAGAATAAAAAAAGATTAACATATATCATTATGCAGAAAGAATAACACATTTTAATCTTATATATCTTGAATATAGTTTTGAATGTTTTCATGCATAATATTAGCAGTTGCCACTACATAGCATCATTCACATTCTCTTCACTCACAGTCGAATTCTCTCCAGAAGGATATATGTGCTCAGACTTCAATGGCGCTTGATACAACATTTGTTATATTCGTCTTCGTCTTTTATTCTGCTGTGATAGCTGATTCACAGCTAAGAATATTATTCAAAATTTTCTGTGAGATTAAATATGTTTCGGTATAGTCTAATGCTTAGGGATGTGAATTCGAAACTAATACTTTAATACACTTTTATTGATATATAGAATCATTCTACATGTAATTCAGTTAAAAAGAAAAATGTTATTAAATGTGGCGGTGCATTTCGGAGGTATTACCAAAGGAGGTAATCTTTCATTATCTGCAATATATTTTGGAAAGGAAACAAAATACGAAAAAACTTTTCAAGAGACCTTTTTTGTTGAAAATTAAATTTCCTATCGAATACATATTTTTAAGAATTTTTGCGATATAAATAAAAGAAACAAGAGGAAAACGGAAGAAAAAGAAGACGAAAATTTACAAAAAATGAAATTCATTATTTTTTGGCGTGTAACTTTTTTCCATCAGCGGCAACATTTTTAATGTTATTAGACAAAAAAAAATAGATATTATAATGAAAAAAATGAGATCCTAGTGAAATGTCTTGGATGAATACTGACCAAGATATTGTTAATGCAAGTTACATTTTCAATCGGTTTTTCAGTGTTTTAATTTTATGTTATGGACTCTCTTCTATTGCAATTATTAATTAAAATCAATATATTTAACATCAAAAAGTATGTTTTATCAATAAAATGAAAATACTTAATCGTGTGCTATAGAATATTATAAAAAATAATTGTAATGTGTTATAATAAAAGTCAATTAATATAATGAATTATTATATTATTTATACTATATTTATATTATATTATATTATACATGCAGAATGATCGTATAAATCAATAAAAGTGCACTAAAGAATTAGTTCTGAATTCATATCCCTAAGCATTAGACTATATCGAAACATTTTGAATCTCACAGAAAATTCTGATTAATATTCTTAGCTGTGAATTGGCTATCACAGCAGAATAAAAGATGAAGACGAATACAACAAATGTTGTATCAAGTGCCATTGAGGTCTGAGCACATATACCCTTCAGGAGAAAATTCGACTGCAAGTGAAGAAAATGTGAATAATGCCGTGTAGCGGCAACCACTAATATTATGCGTGAAGACACTTAAAACTATATTCAAGGTATATAAGTTTAAAATATACGTTATTCTTTCTTCAAAATGATATATGACAATCTTTTTTCATTCTATAAAGGAGGAGAGGAATTACTGATCTAATTTAAATATTGTTTAACTTTTATATTATATAAAGTTACGGTAAGATTAAATGGCATGGAGTGATGTTGGGCGAATGATTGTCATTTTTAACTGTGTTCCACCACTCCGATCAATTTGAAAAAAATATATACTAAAGTAGGAAATCTGGAGATGTTTTCGTGAAAATATGGAAGTGATACCTCTAAGGTATTTTAAAAAAGAATTTCATAAAAGTTCAAAAAAATTTTTTCAAGTGCTTTTTTCACCATAAAAATTACAAAAAATGTTCTCAAACATATCTAAACGATGTTTATAACATATATGTTTTTCATTAAAATCGGCCTAGCCATTTACAAGAAAACCACTTTTTCTATTTTGCTTTCCCACCTCCATAACTCCCAAAAAATGCAATTTCGAGAATAATCTTTGGAGAAGTTTTACATCTCGGAAGTGCAAACTAATGACATCAATTTGAGTTCAATCAGTTCGGGGGCAGATTTTACATGCTTAGTCTGCTATGCCCTTTGTAAATTGAAGATACATATTAGGCATTAAATATAGCATTATTGTTGCTTTGTAAATGGTTAAAATTCTTTTACTTTTACCATTATAACGTGTATTTATAAATAGTGACGTCTGAGATAATTCAAAGTTTGCTACTTGTTTTAAATTATGTGCATACCTATTTCAAATACATAAAAAATGGCCATGGTAAATAAGTATTTAACTCTTTAATTATGGCTGTCATCAATAGATGACGATAACAAATCTATGTGAAACACGGGTGTCATCAATAAGCGATTTTAAAATATTAGTTGCTTTAGGATTCACAGAATCACTTATTGATGACCCTTTTAGAAATTAATATATTTTCAGGTATATTTGCTTTCTATTTTGGGTCTGTTTATTTATATCTTAACATTTATTATCTGGTCAACATCTGTTTATTTATGAAAGTCCATAGATAATATCCTAATAGGTCTATTCACTTTAGGGCTTACTGAGAAAACAAAGTAGTACTGTTATTATATTCTTTTTATTATTATCTAAAAAGTAAACAGTTGAGTCTATTTACTTGACTTTGAATCTGTTTTGTTTATATCCTATTTGTTATTCTAATAAATGTTAAATTTCGTTTACATGGCTTATCTATAAAATAAACAGTTTCTAACCTGTTTGAAAAAGATTTATAATATACCCTCTCAGATCGCAAGCGTTTTTGTATTATTGGTCAGTTGTTTTTTTGCTTTTGAGCAGTGAAAATTGGGAACACTTCAAATAGTTATTTTCAAAAATGTATCCATTCTTTCAAGATGGATTTGCCTTCTACATCTCAAGGAACATATGGTACAAAAAGAACAAAGGAACAGATGCGCACAATTATGTTTATAACGACGAAGAAGGATTTTTATCCAGTGATATAGATAGTGATAGCAATGGCAATGAGACTAAGTCGAATCCTGATAGTGATGAGGAAACTGTTGCTGGTGATTTAGTCTGACAAAGCTGTACAACATTTGATCCAATTGTTTACAATTTCAATGAAACAAATTCTGGTGTATCCGATACATTTCAACTTCAAAATAAACAATTAGAATACGAATATTTTATCAAATATTTTGATGAAAATTTAATGTCCATTATTGTAAATGAAACAAATAACTATTACGAATTTTGTTTGGAAGATGAAACACTAATACACCGACAATGATCAAGAGCAAAACAATGGGTAAATACCACTATACATGAGATGTATACTTTTTTTTGCTTTAATTATGCTAATGCCACATATAAAACAACACAATCGCTGATTATTGGTCGAAAGATTGAATGATTTTTTGTGATTATTTTCAGTAAATATATGTCACGTGATAGGTTTATACAACTGTTGAAATTTCTTCATTTTACCGACAATAACAACCAACCAAAAGATGATAAATTGTGGAAGATTAGGCATATATTTGAAGAACTGAATACGAAGTTTGTGAATTTTTTTCATCCATTTCAAAAACTAATAATTGATGAATTGCTCTTATTGTTCAAGGACAGACTATACTTCAAGCAATACATTCCCTCATAAAGACATTGTTTTGGAATAAAGCTTTTTGTATTGTGTGACTGTAAGACGGGAATAGTTTTGAAAATTTTAGTTTATACTGGTTTTGAATGAAATGATCCATTAGGAGTGTTGGGTGCAGTTATCAAAAAGCTCCTCTCAGAATATGAAAATAAAGGCCATCTGCTGTATACCGACAACTGGTATTCTAGTCCTCAACTAGCAGCATATTTGAACGAACAAAACACTGATTTGTGTGGTACAATAAAGAAAAATAGAAAACGTTTTCCGAAATTTCTTCATCGAGTGCAACCGGGTACATGTGAACTAAAAAAGTGTGGAAATATATTAGCTCTTAGATGGAAAGACAAACATGCTGTTTTTATAATTACGAAGTTCCATGGTGGAACACTGACAAATAGGGGCAAAATAAATCTGGCAACTGAAGAAACAATTTGGAAGCCTGATTGTGTATTAGATTACACCATAAATATGCGTATGGTTGATAAGTCTGATATGCAATTAGCCACTGTAGAATGCGTAAGAAAATTAATAAAGTGGTACAAAAACTATTTTTTCACTTGCTGGATGTATATGCTAAATGCATATAATAGGTATTTGGTAAAAACGGGAAATAATTCTTTGACCCTAAGAAAATTTATTAGAAATGTCATATGCCAGATTTTAGAAAGACATGGAATATTGACAACTTGTAGGCCTGGCAGACAAAGTAGAGAACAATTAGATCAGTTAGCTGCTATCAATTTCATGGAAAGGCATTTTCCAGATAATGTTCCATCCACTAGGGCTCGTAAAAAGGGCCAAAGAATTTGCCACGCTTGTTCCAATACAACTAAAGGTAACAGAAAAAGAAAATACATAATAACATGGTGTCCTGAGTAAAGTAGGACTCGGAAAATGTTATAAAACATATCATACAATTCAACATTTCTAAGTAATTTGTGATTTTCTAAAATCTTCTAGCGTAAGTGATTCCTATGTGTATTTTTTACTTTTTATATTATTACTGTTGTTATTATTACTGCTTTTTCACCTTGCTTCTGTCTATAATTGTTTCTATATTTAAGTAATTTTAGTTTTTAGGTTTTTTTTTCAATTTGTATATAATTGTTTCTTATTTTAGTAAGGTCAGTATTTTGGGTTTTTCAATTTATTTTATTTACCAATAAATACACTATTATAATTATGTAAAACTGGTTTTTTGTTTAAATTTATGCCTACATATTATTCTACGATAAAATGAAACTGTTCTACATTTAATTTTCAATTTTCATTTCTCACATCTTTTTGCATATAGACAACATGTATCTTAATTTTGTAAACGTAGCTAAAGGGTTAAATAAATAACTCTTATGTAAATATTGTTTAATATTTAAAAATAGTAAACAAAAAATAATTTATAATTAATTGACAGCTGATACCAAAGACATATAACCTAAGAAATAATGATGAAATGACATTGACATTTATAACACATATATCTTCAAAGCACCAATTTTTATAATTTTTATTATTTCAATGGCCTTGATACTTCACAATTAAAAAAACTCACTGTAAACTGCAAATACATAAATGTATAAAAAAACATATGAACACAATTATTAAACTAAATAAATATATAATATATGTAGGTACTACAAAGCATATGCATAAATTGTTACCAGCCTGCATAAGTGCTCATCATGCAGAAGCATTAAGATGTGAATAATTAATGCAAACAAACGTGCAAAAATGTCTTAGAAAACAAATTATTTCTTACAGTATGTTTCCCACTGAGATTAATCATTGACTGAAAAATATGTAATTGACATTAATTTACTAAATAACTTTATTCAGTATCAAAGCAATACTTGAAGCGTATTTGGCACTAACATGACTTTATCCAATATTTTATAATACAAAGCAATCTTAATTAAATTTTACCTACCTTTGACTTGGACTTGGGTGAAATTCTTGAAAAGAAACCTTTAGATGTAGAGCCACTGATTGAAACTTTAGGACCATCTTTTTTCTTACTAAAAAATTCAGAAATAAGTTTGGTAATGCTTTTTCGCTGATCATTGTCTTTGGTTTTTATTTTCTTATGGAACTTTTCCGATGTTGTTAATAAATCTGGATCTGATTTGCAAAATTGTAATTTTGGTGTGTCTATTTCAAGAATGTTGGTTTCAGTAAGTTGTTTAGGTATTTCAGAAACAGATTTAGTGCGATTTGAATATAAATAGTGCCTATTATCCTGTTTAAGTTTGTCTCCTTTTTGGTAATGCTCAAAACTGCGTGAAAACATATCATTACCACTTTTTGATCTTTTAAATGAATTATGTTTTTTCTTAAGAGTATCATTAGAATAAAGAAGATAATTATACTTATCAGAACTAATTGGTAAGGATTGATCTTGAATATATACATCAATGTTTTCATTTTTTTTCCCAATTTTCTTCAGCGCATTACTTTGTTTAGGTATAATTGAAACATTAGTGTTTTCTAAAGCACAAGAAATATCAGGTAAACTAAAAGTTTCTGAATCTTTAAGAGAAGTTTCAGTAAAAGATTTTCTTAATTTTTCCGGCTTCATTTTAATTTGGAATGATGAATGGATGCTTAATTTTTTTGTAAAATGTTTGGGATGTTGTTTATTTGATAAAGTTTCATTGTTATGTGGCGGTAACGGAATTGTGTTTAAATCACTTATTGTTGATATAGTTTGAGATTTTCCAAGTGGAATAAGTTCTGGTGATCGTTTATAATCATCTACAACTGAAGATTTATTTAAATTTAATTGTCGATTTGGACTTAAACTAGGGCTGAATGAATTACGATTTCTTTTTTTACGTTCTAATGATCTATTTTGTGCCTTCATTTTATTCATCACTATCTCTTGAACCAATCTTTGATTTTCATCTCTAACTTTCTTAATTTCCTCTTTTGAATATATATCTTTTGGTGTTATCACAATTGTAGCAGATACAACATTTGTGTAACTATCTTGTATTAAATCTGGTTTAGAAGGACTGTCTTTCTCTTTACGTTTAGATTTCCGTATATCAATAGAATCTCTAATATTACCAAATTCTATTTTTGATTGAAGCCTTTCACAGTGCTCTTCATATTCAACATTATTTGTTTCTTCCTGTTTATTATAAACCTTACTTTGAATTACATTTTCATCATTCTTTTGTAAATTTTCTCTATTATCACATAAAATTTTATTTTCGTCCATTAAAGTGGGATAATCTAGAATATTATATTTTTCTTTTTCTTCATCAATATTATTTTTAACTGTAACATCACTACATGTATTTTCTTCAGTTGTTGTTCCAGTTTCTACAGTAAGTAAACTATCCTCTTCATTTTCACATAAATTTAATTTTTTCTTCAAATTTTGTAAATCATTCGACTTAATATCTACATCTTCATTGCCAATGATGCAATAACCAGTATTTTTTTCATAACTTGATAAATCGTTTAATTCTAATTTACACTGAACTTCAGGATTAATAGCTTCAACAATATTAATTGCAGGATTCAAACTGTCTTCTAAAATATCATCTTCATTATGAAATTCAACATATCCATTATTTTTTAAGCAAGCTTCTTCTAAAAGTTTTTCATCACTACTGCCTTCTTCGCCAGTATCCATAAATTCAATACTACTTAAAATACTACTTAAATTTTCTGTAAATGAATTATTTATTTTTGTAGCCTGCTTATTTTTTCCACACACATGTCCCATTTCATCAAATTCATCGATATTTGCATATTTTAAATTTTTAATATCTTTAAATTGTTTATTTTTCGAAACATTGCCAAAGTAAGGATTTAATTCAAATTCAACATCTTCAAAGTCATCAGATACAGCACTATCATGAGCCCAATCTGATAATTCAGTTTCAGTTAGGGCTGTTGTGTGTTCTACACAAGAATCATGTTCTGAAGGTGTACTTTGACCACTTGATTGTTTTTGTTCAAAAGTGCTACAAGATTTTGGTTCATCATGTAATCTCGTATATATAGTAGATATTGATGCTTTCTTTGGAAGATGTGGTAACATTTTTGGTTGATTTAATGACTTTTTCTCACTTACAATAGATTTTGGTACATCACTGATGGAAGGAGTATGGATAACACTTTGAAAATTATTGGTAGTTGGAAAACATAAGCTGTCCAACGTCATATCCTCATTACAATTCTGCAAAATTTCACCAGAATCATCATGAATTTCAACTCGTGGTATATTTTCAAATATTTTTACTGTTGGTGATTTTTTAACTCCTTCTTGATTTTCTATATCACTGTCAAATGTTGTTAAACTATCACTGGATATGTCGCTATCTAAACAAAAATATTTATTTGGTATCAGATTTTAGCTTAAATTTCTGACTTACGGCCAGTTTCATAATAAAATTAAAGTTGACTTTAAATATTAAAGCTGACGTTAACTTTAAAAGTCAACTTTAATGTTCCCTAAAGTAAAAGTGCAAATTTTACAAATTTAAATTATTAAAGTCGACCTTATGTTTGATGGCAACCTCATTCTGTAAACAAATTATTTGCATGTTCATTTGACTGTATCTTAATTAATATTGATTAATAGGAACAATATTATTTTAAATACAAGTTCTAGTTTATCATCAGATGATGAAGAAGAAATTGTAAGAAGAGTTAAAGTTTATCGAAAACGGACGGATTGTTTTGAATCATATAACTGCTCTGAATTTTTTAAAAGATTCCGACTAACAAAAGCAGTTGAACAATCATTATTGGAAAAAATTCAACATAACATTGCATTTCCTTGTAATTTTACATTCAACTATATCTTGCTCTTTGAACACCTCTTCTACTAACTGTGCTTCTTCTTCCTTTGTAAAATTAGCGCCTCTATTTTTTTATTTAATTTTGACATCATGCAAATTACTTTTAGGTTATATTACGTACTGATCCACAAGATATTACTTAATTTTACGAAACTGTAGCTTTAAAACAATAGATTTAAATGCTGCCAACTTAACCACTTAATATACACATTAATTTTAAATTTTTCTGTCAAAAAGTAATCAATTTGTTTCTTTCATAAATCTGTTAAACATGCATAATTAATAGAAGAAAAACAATATTTCAGGGGGTATAAATAAAAAAAATTTTGTTTACAAACTCATAATATTCACATGTGTATGTAAAATGGAAATTTGTATTAATTATATTTTTACTGTTTTTGAGGTATCGGTGAGCCACTAAAAAATTACCAGTGGCACAGGTAGATATTTATGTTCGTTTCAATAAAAAAAAATACCCTTTGTAATATTTATATAAATATTTTATAAGTAATTAATTTAGATCAAATTGAATTTTTAGGCTGCATTGTAACACAACTACGAATTATAAACATTCTTCTGTGAATGACTACTTTAGAGTTTCTAATGTAACCATACATCAAAATGTTTGTAACAATCATGCTAGCTGGGCATATGTTTGTAATTCCAGAACCCTAGAGAAATTTATTTTGGTATCAGAAAGTATTTACTATATTAATTTTATTGTGGAATATCAATGTGAAAGCACAACAACAAATAATGATAAATTCTAAATTTTATATCATTTTTTATTTATTTTAGTAATTCAATAATACTGGCGATGTATATTATTTAGTAGGAAAAGTAATCCTACAAATGTATCATCAGTTGACTGTGTCTGGAACGGGCAAATGAAATTTGTATAGCAAAGTAATATGGTCACCCGCGTGACACATGGGCACATACAAAATTGCCAGTAGAGTGCCCATGTCAGACATGGGCATGTACATTAAGTGATTAAAATGGAATACAAAAGTCGACTTCAACTAAAGGTAGAGTATGTGTAATTTATGAAATGCATTTTCTTTAAAACATCTTTCAAGTCGATTTTAGCATAAAGTTCACTTTAATTAAAGGGACTTCAAATGATCATATTATGAAACCGGCCGTTAGAATTACAAATTTAATATGAAATACTTCATTTTTAAAAATTCAGTGAAATTCTGGAGAAGTATTTAAAAATAATTATTTCCTTTTGTTATTCTTTTCTTATTAAAATTAATTAATCTTTAACGGCATCTGAAAGGATAATATTATTAACATGAACATGTTAAGCCCCATAATGTGACAAAAAAATTGAATTTTCAATTAGCATGTAATTGATCTTATTTTCACTCAAGTTTATTCAGTTCCCTTAATTTTAATGAAATTTTGTTTCCTTTGCTTTATTGAAGATAAAAATATAGGGTATCACATTGATAATACGTCATTTGAGAAACACAATTATAATAAAGGGTTTGTCCAATAAGTTTTGGGACTGATTACTTCTGCATAATGGGAAGAAGTGAAAGGTAAAGGAGACCAAGCTCAATTGCCTTCAAGTCTTTGGAGTATGTAGATGGTGCCTGAAATGAAAATGTGTTTAATGTTCAGGTAATATTATTCCATCAAATTTGTTTTTAAGCGGCATAAAAAATTCAAAGATGACTGGCAAGATATCAAAGATGAACAATGCGCTGCACATCTGACATCGATCCTAACTGATGACAATGTGCTCAAGTTGCGAGAACTTTTGAACTGTGATAATCAGTTAAGTGTACATTTGTTAGCACAGGAGTCAAATTGCATTCAATTGTGACTGATGATTTGCAAATATGGAAGGTATGTATGAAGTTGGTGCTGAAGGTATTGTCAGACAAGCAGAAGGAACTGTTGGAACATTTGGAGACTAATCCAAAAGGCAAAATACTAAGTAGCATACAAGTGTCTCTGCTTAAACAAAAAGTGTGGTCAATAAGGAGTTTGTGCCTTCTGGGCAAACAGTGAACAGCAAATTTTACACAGAAATACTCAAACATTGAGGATTAGGGTCCACTACATCTGAAGGGAGATTGCCAATACCTGAATGCTCCCTCACAATAATGTTCCCAGTCACATGTTGCTAATTGTGAGGGAGGAACTGGCCAAACACCAAACCACCTTACAGATATTACTCCCTCAAGTTCTTTTTATTCCCTCAGATCAAAAGGAGCTTGAAAGGACATTGTTTTGGGATGATTGAGGTGATCCAAGCAATTTTCACTGCATACCTGAACAGCTTTGTGGATGCCAACTTCCAGAGTGCATATGAAAACTGGAAAAAGTGCTAAAGTGGTAGCAGCAGTCTAATGATGCTAGAAGGTCATATTTTGAAAATATTGTAACAAAAATTAAAAACAGTAAATGGAAAATTTTAGAATCGTCTAGAATGTTTTCTTTATAATAAAATAGGTGATGTAATCGGAATAACTCATTACGGTAATGGATACCTGTCAATTAGTTAGGTCAACAATGAGTCATAACATTACAAATTATTACATCATTATTATGAGTAATATTCTGGAATCTTTTTTACATTGTTCTAGAATTTATCTTTTCTATATAAACAGCAGATTAAATTCTTTTAGTTTAGTTTTTGTTAGAATCTTGTACTGTTCATAACTGATATAAATATAAATATACATAAATAGAAATATAAATGTTTGATGTTAGTGGATTGTGAAATAAATATTTAAATAAATTAAGTGTATATAAAGAAGTGTACTATTAATGAATATAAATAAACATCTTAAAACAATTAACTGGTTTTGTTACAATATTAACTCACTGTTTATATTGTAAATAAATTTCTTTTCATCCACTTCAGACCCAATAGTTGTTGAACAAACCCTGTACGGTTCAACTGTATGACTGAATTCATTACTTAAAGGTGTTAGTTTTCAATTTATTGTGTTCAATATAGCCATTAGTCATTATGGATGGAATTTTGCATATAGATTTTTATTTTGAATAAGTTTTTCGTCCTTAAATAGTTCTATTTTAATTGAGGATGATGATTTGTAGAACTAAATAATTAATTTGTAATTAAGTCAAGGTTTTTTATTTTATTCGATTCAATGTGATGATCATCCGTTTTTAAGACAGCTATCGAAAATTATCAAGACAATTAAACATGATATTTTAAAAATTGCTCATTGGAAATTGAAAAAGTTAACTAATGAATGTAGTGTTCTAATGAATTGTGTTGAAATCATTCCCTCAAATACTTTTAATGGATTTGTTAATTTTGTGTTTTTTAGATATACTAAAGAGTTTAATAAGGTCAAAGAAAGATAATTAAAAAAAATTAAAAACCTCAAGAAAGACGAAAACATTACAATAAGGCTATAATTATCTATTAAAACCTTGAATGTTTGGTCTTTCTCATATTTATTAACAACAATTAGTTTATCTATAATAACATACAATTTCAATAATATTACATTTCTGTGATACTAGTCAAACTAATAACTTATTTTAAAGTGTTTTGCTTTGTATACCTTGTAATTGGTATGTAATACCAACTCAAATTAGTGCTAACCTTGTTACTTTCTCTTACCTATATGAAATGAGGTATAGAGAAAGTAATTTTCATTCAAAATTTTCGATGTCGAAATTTTAGTGGAAATACACATTTTCAGATCCCTTGAGTCCCAAAATCATGTTTTTAACAATTGGTCTGTCTGTGTGTGTGTGTGTGTGAAAAAGATACCTTGAAAACGAAATGTCAAAGATAAACAAAATTTTATATTTAAGTTTTTATTCATCCTCACATGCAACTGCGACAATTTCACTATAATCCGATAACCGGAAGTGCCACTTTACTCTTGTCATTTTTTGGTTTTCATGATTTTCTTGAAATCGGCTCTAACGATTCTTTTAAAACTTATAGCATTTCTTAGCCATTTAATGACCTTTCATATAGGTTAGATTATTTCTCAGAAATATTTTCGTAAATCAAGTAACTGGAAGTACCTTCACCATTAACTCTAAATAAAATAACTATGAAACTAAAAGTCTTATTTGAATGAAAATTTATATTTGTGATCATAGATGCCAAATCAGGAATTTAGTACAATCTAATAACCGGAAGTCCCACTTTATTTCTGTCATTTTTAGATATTTTCTGAATTTTCATTTTTCGTGATTTTCTTCAAATTATCTCTAATGGTTTTTTTAAAACTTAGTATATTTCTTAGCTATTTCATTGCGTTTTATATGAACGAAGCAGCTTATCTAATAAATTTTCGAAAATCGAGTAACTTGAAGTATTTATAGTATTAATTGTGAACAAGGCCCGAGTGTGTTAGTACATTACGTATATTTTCTAGTAGTCGCGGCACGGGCAACTATGTGCTGGCTTGCAAAGTAACCTGTTCATGATAGGGAGCTGAGTCAGTATAGAATAGCATTAAGCATGCCTGGGGTAACGTTGGGATTGTGGCTGCGCTTGTAGCATGTTAGCTAAATACATTAACACTGACCGTTATGGTGTCAATTCCATAAGTAGGGAATACTACATCGACATTATCTTTAATAATGCTGCTAAAAGAACCAATGCAAAGCCTCGGACAATCAAAGCCATGGTGGGCGGCTGAGATTGAGCAAGATTGGCCCACCATGGAATAAATGCAACAACATGGAGTGGAAAGTGGGAACGTAGAACATAAGAGGGATGTATGGAACGGAACACAAGATTTTGAGTGAAATGAGAGAGAGAAAGCTAGATGTGCTATGTGTGAATGAAACTAAGTGGAAAGGGAAAGAAGTGATAGAGATGGATGAGGGAAGCCTAGGTTTCTGGTCTGGAGTAGAGAGTTGAATACATGGTTCAAAGGAAGTGGGATTGATTTTGAGCGAATTTGCTAAAGCGCATGTAAGGGAGTATGAATTGATGTCTCCCCGGCTACTCTGGATTCGATTAAAGATAGGCATTAGGAAAATAATGGTTGTAGTGGTGAATGGTGATAACCAGGATAAATGTGAAACCTTTTGGATAGAGTTATAAAGGGTACTTAATGCATGTCACATGAATAATAGAGTGATTTTACTGGGTGACCTGAATGTATAGGTGGAAGTAAGAAGAGAAAACATAGATCGTGTAATTGGCCCTTATGGCGATCCCAGAACGAATGATAATAGGGAAGCGTTAGTTGGGCTACGCTTAGAAAAGGGTATGTTTGTATCGAATACGTGGTTTAGGAATAAGGATATCCATTTGTATATGTAGCAAAGAGGATAGTCTAGAAGCATGATTGATTTAATAAATGAGAGGTTACGTGAATTGGTAAAGGACACACCAGTGATGAGAGGTTCTGAATGTAGGACGGATCATTCTCTGGTAATATGATGAATTGAGCTTGGTAGAAAGTGAGTATATAAGAAGAAGGAAGTTGTAAGAAAGACGAGTGAAAATGGATAGATCGCAGGAAGAGAATGTGAGAGATGAATATATACAAAACCTAGAGAAGAGAATGTTGTCAGAAGAATCTGAATGGAAGTATGAAATTGGAAAAGGTGACATCGAATGTGCATGGAAGAGGTTGA
>JAHWXV010135116.1:0-10486 GCA_024586415.1 Phrixothrix hirtus | reverse complement strand
CACCCTGTATATTATAGTTGCATATGTGCAGAATTTAACATACCTTTAATAACATGTATCATATCGGCATCGAAATGATAGAAATGTTTGAGATAAATTGATTGCTTTCTGAACTTTTCCAAAATTATTGTTGTTATTAATAATTTAATTGATAAAATGGCATCAAGCTTTGAAAAAGCATTAAAACCATTAGCGTAACAATAAAATAGATAAAAGAAAATAATGATCATTGTGCATGCACCTTAAAATTAATTGAAGATGCACTTAAAATGACCATCACATGCTATTTTATGTAGACGCTAAAGTGTTAATGACGCCTTTAATAATGACCACTTTTAGTTTGATAACCTTCATTAAAGTGAATTTATAACAAAATATTAAGACATTTAATGTGTAGTACGTGCATCTGAAAATGAGTTACTTTAAATTAGTAATTCAACAAATAATGGTGTGTAGTAGCATTCTGTTGCTATTACCAATACAAATATTTGTCATTCTGAAGTAGCTCATTTTCAGATCCACGTACTGTACATTACATGTCTTAATATTTTGTTAAAATTCACTTTAATAAAGGTTATCAAACTAAAAGTGGTCATTATTAAACGCGTCATTAACACTTTATCGTCCACACAAAATAGCATGTGATGTTCATTTAAAATGCATCTTCAATTTAGGGTACATGCACAATAATCATTATTTCCTTTCATCTATTTTATTGTTACGCTAATGGTTTTAACGCTGTTTCAAAGTGTGATGGCATTTTATCAATTAAATTGTTAATAACAACAACAATTTTGGAAAAGTTCAGAAATAATCAATTTATCTCAAACATTTCTATCATTTTGATGCCGATATGACACATGTTATTAAAAGTATGTTAAATTCTGCACAAGATGCAACGATAATATACAGGATGCTGCATTTGAAAAGTTTGAGAACAATAACGATGCGCAAAACTTTATCACCCTGTATATCTTTTGCAGATAATTTGAAACTAAACGCTATGTAATATAGCAGTGGGACTAGAGAAATTGTGCTGTAAATTTTAGCTTATCTTACCTTATTAGCACAGCAATATGGCCGTTTTTTATTACAACAATGTAAATAGCTCCCTTATTTGTAACTCTAGAGGCATAGTGCCTCGTATCTTTTTTGATATATGCATTAAGGGCTATCAGGATTTGTAAAAATATATAAAATGTTCCCTAAGAAAAAACACAACTTTGATATGCCATTGTAATACGAATCACCCTATATATTTGAAAATAATTTTAGGAGATGCTCCTATTGTTTACTTAATAACTGTACTATCTCTAATAATAACTTCATAATCTTTCGTCCACTGAATCTTGGGTCACCCTGTATTTTTGGTAGTCGCAGCTACTTCGTGTTTGTTGTTTAATCTCATTAGGGCTGCAAATCTGTAAAACTATTTTAAATGATTGTCTAAGTAAGCACGGCGAAACAATTATCATATTTGAAATGTGTATTCAGGATACCAAACATTTTGTAGACACAAATAGCACTGAAATGTTCTAAAGAAAAGTAAAGGAAGGAAGAAATCATTTTGGCTCAACCCAGAATCAGAGATGCTATTTAACATTCTTATATAGCGTGTTCAACAAACATGCGATCAAATTCAGGCAGAAAAGCAAACAAAAAATCTTAAAATGTTTCGAGCAGACCAAGTGGAAATTTTCGAAAATTTTAACTAATGTTTCAGAAAGTACATTAGAATTTATTACAATTTAAAATTCTAAGATCTTAAAAAAAAATCGGGCAAGTAATTCAGATTTGCAAACAATCGATGATTCTTCAACATAACATGTTTATTTGTATTCATCTTTTCAAATGTATTAATTCAATGTATTCATTGTTTGATTTAAAAGTTTGCAATTATTTAGCGTTATTATTTATTTAGCTGAATGGTTATTTTATAAACATTTTTGTCGTGCGCTACCGCTATTCTTGGACTGTAAAATCGGCCATTTTGCGCCATAAGATATTCTAAAGGCATTCACAACGTGAACTAATTAACCATATAACTAGATACTGTTCAATTCACAAGCTTTTATAAATTAACTCACTATTTATTAACAAACAAATGGTGTCACAGACGCAATCAAACAGTTTAATTAATAATTAACGACCACTAACTTTACACAACATACGATATTACCACAAGGTAAGAAAGCGTAATTAAAGTATCAACTGCATAGTTTATTTTGACATCGTTGATCTTATATGTTTAATGATTTGGTTGCGATTGCTATTACTGCAGCTGCAAAACTCATCACTAACTTTTTGCATGCATTTCTCGCAAACATTCAACACATATACACGAGACCTTATTAATATACGAGGGCTAGTCAAATTTAAGCGGAAACTTTTTTATCAAGTCTAGTCGAAGGATATGGGGGCCCAGCCGCTGTTCCTCAGATTTCGTCTGGACTTCCCCACTCCCCTACTATGTCCACTGCCAATGTTATCCGCATTCAGTCGATGCGAGAGCAATAAGTGAGAAACACGTACCTAGTTCTGTTGCGCAACAGATTATTATAAAGTTTTTGACCAAAGAAGGATACCAAAACCTGCGTGTGCGAATAGCACAAACATTTCTCTAAAGAGCGAGAAATAGTTGAAAATCCGAGTCACGATCGGCGTCCTCGAATGCCATCATAGAAAAAAACATTCATGCAGTAAGGGAGACTGGGGAGGGCAACAGGCATCTCGCCTGATATTACTTCTTCAGTGGGTCTAAGTCACGGGAGTGCACATTCATCATCCGTGAGGAACTTGACTTCTTAAAGATCTCAGCGCAATGGGTTTCGCGGCTCAGACCAAATTGGAGGAAATTCACTGGGATCAGCTAGAACATTCACTATACAGCCCAGATTCGTCATCGTATGACTACCATCTGTTTGGACCGTTAAAGGATGCTGGGGTTAAAGATTTAATAGCGATGGTAAAGTTGAACTCCTTTTGCGCAATTGGTTGGACACTCAATCCTCAACTTTCTGTAATAACGGAATCGGGAAACTTCCAAATCACCAGGAAAAATGTGCTTCGGTATATAGAAACTATGTAGAAAAGTAACAAAATTTTTTTAAAATTCTATCATCCTCAGTAAAATTATTTAGAAACATTCTCATTAATATACGACTGACCCTCGTAAATTTGTAAGTGTAACCTATTTCGAAAATAATTTTTGTAAATTGTAGCTTAAATTCATTTATGAGCTATATTTAATCATAAATACGATTTTGTTGTGTTTATAAGTAGTCGGATTACCTTTCGTGCATTATAATCAAGTCGTTTATTGTGTTGGTATTTTTTCGCTATTTAAGCACCATTTATATTCATAACCGTTTTAATTTTAGTAGAAAAAATATTAGAAAATCTATTTCTATAAACTTCGAACTATAAGTAATGCAACTGATTGCAGATATTTTCCTTTATAAGAGCTACTGTTCCATAAGTTTTCTAATACGTGTATGTTCACCAAGTTTACTTGTATTCCTGTTGCCATTGTGTTTTAAAATATCTATCATAGAAACGATCGGCAAATAATTCACTCAAAGTAAACCCTCCACATATCAATAACTAAATAATTCTCTATAAATAACCTTGCATAATCCAATTTGGATTTCGTAGAAATGCAGAATAATTAAAACTTAAAATATTGGTTAAAATTCTTTACTAACAATCAAATTTGTTATTAGTAATTGATTTGCACCATTAAACCGCTGCATGGTGTAGCAGAAACGCGAATGCCACAATAGTCATATAGTTTTATTAACGACTAGAGTTGTGCGGGTTAATATGCAGGTTCAGGCTCAAAAATTTAATTGCAAATATTTCAGAGATTATACAACCCACTAAAGTTTTTCGTCGTACATGCTAAGATTTATTCGCTTTTAACCAAATGCTCCTGCCTCCCAGTTCGATCAGTGTTAATTATTTCGTTATTGCAAAACAACACAAATACTAATTAAAACATAAAATGTTCAATAATTTAAAAAAGTGCATAGTCACTACCGAAATCTAATAGGCTGCACTACCTGTCCAGATAAAATGTACTGTTTTACGCACTTATTTCATTTTTTCATACTGCCGGAATAAAAACCTTTTTGAAAAAGGTACGAAGATAAATTCTTTTGGGATACTTGTTTGTACCTTCTGCAAAAGTTTGAGAAAAATTGAGTAATACAATACATACATAATTTCAAGTTATGTATACAAAGGAAAACCTTGTAATTCATTAGTTTCTCAATATTTTACACAAGATACGCACAAAAAATATTCCAAAGGGATATGTATGTGTTTTCATTTTTTCAATAAGGCTTTTAGTTCAGAAGTAATGAAAACAAAGGCGAATTAATTATTTGAAATTCGTTCCATTTTCTCTTGCAAGCGATAATACAGTTTTAATAACTAAGTTTTTACGGTTGTTTGATAAACTTTGCATTCATAAAAAAACATTAAAAAACAGAGTAATAATTATTTGAAAAAGTATACAACTAAATTTAGTTTAATAACGCGAGTTTTTGTATCAATTTCAATTACGTTGCATATTTACCAATACTTGGTGCCCGACTACATGAATCGCAGCGATCTGAAACATGAGTAAGACTGGAATAAACGTATGTGATTTCGTCATGCATTGCGATAAAACTTCTGACTATAAATATTTTATATCAGAAGTTCTGAAAATTCGCTTGTGCCCAAATTAAAGCTGTTTAATTTTCTCATTATTTTTCTGTGGATGCATGAGGCGATTAAAATTTCTGAAATAATTTTAAAGTAACCCTGTATGTACTTATAGAATTTGGTTTTATTACATAGAAGTAGTGACGTGGCCTGCAGCAATAAGTCAAAACTAGTATTTTCTAGTTCTTGGTAACTAGAATACAATTATTTTCTCTTACCAATTTTATAAGACAATTTTTGTTTTTGTTTAGTTGTCCTTACATTTTTGTTGTTTACGTGTTTGTTGTTTGGATTAAAACTATTTCATCAGTAGTTCGCCGAATATCTTATCGCTGCGATAAATTGCGGTAATTTAATAAAGCTAAAATTTGTATAACTAATTCATTATTTCAGTAAATTAATACTGCTAAAAGAACCTAGATTCATGGAAAATTCTTTATAAAACATGAGTGATTGTATTAAATGAAAGACACCTGAAGCTAATTGTCTCTTATTTAAGTAAAAAATTGCATAGTGAATGATTAATTCAGTTACCTACATTAAAAAAATATTTTAATAAATTATTAATCAGTTACGCTGATATAAAATAGTTCTTTATTTTAAAACGTTTACTTTTAATTAACTAATCTTTTCCAGTGCCCAATTTTTTTAAATTACTTTATGAAAATTATAATTTATAACGAATTGATTTAGTTAAGGATAGCTTTGGATTTTAAAACAAATTAAGCCGAAACAATTTAAATATTTCGATGTAACACAATTTAAACAGTTTAAAACCATAATTCGTTATTAAATCCAATAAGTTAATTTAAATTTAATTAAGGTTTGTGGAAATATTTATTTTATGCCTTTTTAAAATATAGTTTAACTTTTACATTAGTTTCAAGTGTATTACATTTCTTTAATTATTGTAATTTACTTTAATTAATTCTTTTATAGTAGATTCATATTCAGCAAGCTTAATTATGTTTGATAAAAGCCAAGTTGTAAATTTTATTTGGATCGTTTCGTTGTTTATTTTACCTAAAGTATTTAATTAGTTACTTTAAGACAATTGAAGTTGTTAACTGATTAAATACAGCATCACTTATTTTCACTTACTTAAACTATTAAGTAACTAGTTTGTTAGTGAAAATAAACATAACTTTAACATTTTATTATTTAGTGCGATGTAGAAATAAAATGTTAATTCAATAATTTCAATAACACTCGCCGCGACGAATGAGCATAACACAAAACGCGGAAAAAGGGACCGTGAACTATTTCTCAACTGTCTTAATTCGTCATAAATTGGAACTTTAGCACGTGCAGATCAGAATCAATGAAAAATTGAAGGGAAGAAGGAAGAATTGCCGATGCCAGTCTATTTATATTGATAGCGATGAACGAATAACCGTGCCGTATTCCTTTAAAGCAGTAAATTTTATGTTAGCACTAAAGATGATTCAATAAAAATGTGCCAACTAATGCAATAAAACAACAAAAACTTAAAGAAACGTTAAGGAACGATGTTTATTTCAAGTATCCATCTCGGCAAAACAATAAACACAGTCAATAGCATAGTAATAATTAAAATTTGACATTAATTACGTAGTGTAGTGTGACAGTATGCAGAAAGAAAGTAATAAATTTAATATTTAAAGTTAGAGTGAAAGGAAGATATACAAAAATAAAAATAATTATTTGAGTTCAAAGTAAATTAATTAAGTGCGCTAATGAATTGTAAATTAGCACAGATAACAAGATTGTGAAAAGTTATAATAAACTTTACGCGAAGGTAAAAATATAATTTAATTAAATTGAAAGTTGAATTATTGAAAGCGATTAGATGCCACATGTGTTAAACTGGTAAAAATATAGGTTCTTAAATTGTAACATTACCTAAAAGCATATAAATTTGAGATAATGGTTTTCTCAACATCTTATGAGATCCAGTTTACATTAAATACAATATCAAATATCGCTAATTAAAATTAACTGATAAGCAAATAAAATATAATAATTAATATAATTCAAGAAAATGTTTAATATTACAGCCGAGTTCACACGCCCTATGAAGTACGGTTTTTTATTGAGCACAGAGTTTTCAAGCGTTATTTGGTATTTCGTTCGGAAAGACCTAGGGTGAAAGACAGAGGAGTTGTTAATAAGTTGAAAGTTTATTTACGATTTAAACAGAAGAAGTCGGTTTTGGATTGTTGGATGTTTACATGTTCTATTAGCCCGTATAGAAAATCTAAAATTATTAATTCTAGTAGAGTTTCAAACCTTTTGATGGACTAATTCATTCAACATAAATACAAATGTGTAAAAAGGCGTTTAATTTATAATGAGGTTATTAATTTTATGATAAAACACATATATGCCATTTGATTTTACTTAATTTCGGTTAAATGTTCGAAGCAATGAAACAAAAACATTTTTTATTTGATTCTATCTATAGAATTAAAATAAATTCGTACTAGACAAAAATGGAGCATAAAAAATGTGCTATTTTTGTTTATTTTGAATGAATTAATGATTGCATATTCTACAATTCGTAAAACGTTTGACAAAAACATCATAAACTGCTTGTAGTGTTCTAACCGCACATAAAAGTTGCAACAGTGTTTTGAAAACTTTGTATTTTTCCATGTTTATTATACTGAATTTTCAATGTGAATTCGTCTACAGACAAATGAATTCCCAAGTACAAGTAAAATTTTGAAAGGTATTTTAATAAATTTACGTTTATAAAATTTAAAATTCACAATCCATCGAAACAGAGTTCTTTATATCGCTGTAGAGAGGTAGATAAACGAATCCATTTGTGGACATTATCAACTAAAACAAATAACTTCGAGACAGATATGTGTAGTACAGTAGAAAAATAGTAGCGGTGTAGATCTAAATTTTTCATAGCATTAAGCAATGGTAGAGATGGTGACTGGAAAGTTTCACAAAAGTGCACTACACAATGATAATACAGATGTGTCAAAGGAGGAGTACATAATGAAGCAGTTAAAAGTTAGTAACAAAATTATCCCAGAAAATCTATAGCGATAACAAAAAAGCATTTTGCCATTGCTGTTTGCGACGGTTTGTTCAAAATACGAAAATTACAAAATGCACCAGGTGTAAGTTAAGTGCGATGACTAGAATAGTTAAAAGCAAGAAATTCTCAGTATCGCTTCGTATCGACGCGTGGTGTATCCAATACAATTTCCATAAAATTATGCATTAAAATAAAAATTAAAATATTCGTAAACGAAATAAATAAAAAATGAAATACAATATTCATTTACGAAAAATGAACATAATACCGGAATACTATTAATTATTTTGTGCAAGGGCATTAGAAAATGGAGTTTTATGGCAAAACTCGGTATAAAAAAAGCATCCAAATTTTTACAAACAAAAAACACTAGAAGCGCCGGAACGTGAGTCCCAATCGTCCATGATGATTAGCAATATAGATGAAACGTTGATTTTTGTCAAAATTTGACAGTGCCTAATCACTGACTTTTGTTATGACTCTTAGTACTAGTCGATAAATAAAAAGGAAATACGATTTCTTTAGCTATATTAAATAAGAAAAGTACCCATCAGTTTTCCACAGATACTTCCGTTGCTTACGTCATCATACATTGCCTGAAATGAGATTTTGCTGATCCGTGTGTAATTATTTATTTAATCTCGAATTCAATATATTTATGGTTTCGTTAAATTATTGGTTAAAGACTGTACGGCTTTTTAACTTTTTCATTTAGTTAAAATTTGTTTCCCTTAAGAAGTTGCCATGTACGTTACTTCTCGGGCAAGTGTCCGCACCGAATCATAATTGGTTAACAGAAATATCTATAAATCTTTTTAACAGGACTGCGGTATTAAAACTAGCCAATACGGTCATCTTACTTTAAAAACTCATATTTCAAAAACAAGCTAAGGGATTTTTTTGATCTTGTATTGGATTTAAATTACAATTCGTGAACACGTGAACATGCAAACTGTTTCAAATAGGCGTTTATTCAGAAAAAAATGCGGTTTTGCACAATTAATTAATAAAAACGTATCAAACCTGGGAAAAATAATGCTTCGTATAAGAAAGTGGTTTTATACTGTAGCCTAATGTATTCCTAATTAGTAATGATGTTATAACAAAAAATGTAACCTACTCTAGTTTGGTTACTTGAAGAGATGTTTAGAAAAGCCCTGTTATTTGTTGTAAAGGAAAATATTAACCTACAATTAAAAAAAGTTATTAAAAATAGACTGCAACGGTCAGGCAGCGATGACGACGTTCGGGACGTTGGTATAAACACATATGAAGCAGCCTAAGGGATAATGTTTAGGAAATGCGTACCAGTACGAATAATTAAATTAATTATTTGTTTAAATAAAGTATACAATAATGATTTGAAAAAATTAACAACATATTGTTTTATTGGTTATAATATTAAGTGATTTAAAAGAACTTGTTAACGCAAAACAGCATTTTTTTATTATTATAAATGCTTGCGTGGACTAAGGATAATTGAAATTTAAATGCAGTAAGTATTCAAGTACACATACACGTACATATGTTGTCACGATTAATAAAAGACAAACTATACTTTATGAAATGTTTGAAGTGACACTTAAAAATGTATTTCTCTATAAATGACAGCAATGCCCCTTTATTACTACAGAGTATATTTAATATTTTGTTTTACTAACTTGTGTACAGGATTGCTTTGAAATGATTTCAGAAATTTTAACCACGTATCCTTTACGACCTATAAATTCACAAAACCTGTTAAACACCTTTAAGTTGGGCATAATCGAATTTAGAAAACTTTTCTAAAACATTTTCAGAACTTCTGATATTCGATATTTAGTCAGAAGTTGTATTTCAATGCATGACGAATTTACGTGCATTTATTCCAGTCTTACTCATGTTTCAGGTCAGTTTATTGTAGTAGACCACCGAGTATTGATAACGATTCAGCGTAGTTGAAATTAAACATTTATTGTCCAGTTTTTCAGTGTAATTGTGGAAGTAAAATTTATCAAAAAACGGCAAACACTTGGTTATTAAGACGGTATTATCGATTGCAAGAGAAAATGCGGCGTATTTCATTCAATTAATTTGCTTTTCTTTTCATTATTTTTGAACCAAAAGCCTTATTGAAAATATAAAAATACGTACATATCTCTTTGGAATACATTTTTATATGTATTGTCACGGGCGCGTTAGGCGTTACGCATACCGACGGCACTGATGGCCGCTAGCTCTTTGGAGGAGGATGGGTTCCCGATAAAGTACACCAGTACCGTACAGCACGCTGAAAGGAGGCCGAGATATAGGAAAAGAACGGGGAACACACTATTCCAGATGGCTGCTCAAGGTAAGGAACTATTCTCGGAATAGATATAAGCAGTTCCCTGGCCTCATATGAATTTGTCCCGGGGTTGCCTTTTGTGACCCCAAATGTTAAGATTAACTTTGTTCGTGATAAAGGGAGACCTTAATTAGTACATATCCTCTGAAATGTAAGGTATTATCAATTAACTTATTCTACTGACAAAAATAAAAGTCTAGGCTAAATGGCAAGACATATGTATTGATAAAGCAAATGGCTTATTTAACATACACACAAACAACAGGTTACAAAAAGGTTATAGAATAACTTCCTCGTCCCTTGAATTTGGCCTTATTCAAGAGGTACTGGAAGGACTACTCAAAACTATTGAACACTAAAACTAGGGTTAATATATATATATATATATATATATATATATATATATATATATATAT